>BLKR01012029.1:0-24455 GCA_011170035.1 Teleogryllus occipitalis | reverse complement strand
TCAAAATTTGACGGTGAGATCTGAGATAAATGTAAAATACTGTACCTAGACTAATGTTCACAATATATTGCATTGTTTGGATCTTGAGGGTATAACGAAGATATTCTGTGATGAGTTCCCAAAATTTTGAACACGTATGGCCCATGACCAGATGGCAATGCAATATCGGCACAAAAGATATAGCACTATTATACTGAAAGATATTATTTCTAAAGTTTTTTGATGTGTCATCATCTCCTATAAACAACTGTTTGATTTCTTCTGGCATATTGCTCGAAGGTATACTTATTTTCCCATTTAAGCAACACAGAGTAAATCGTTTGCAGAATTTCTCTCACATGGAAAGTACAAAGCAGAACAAAACTGACATTTCATAGACAATGACCCAATAGAAAACGAAATGACCTCACTATCACGACACCTACGCTGACTTTCTCTTTCCCTGCGTTCTGTTAATGTACGTTTGCGTCTTTTGGGGCGCGTGGACAACGATTCGGAATTCGACATAACCTGTAAACAACTTCACTAAAGTATTACAACCGAGCAAAACCCACTGTGCGAATGTTCTCTACAAAATACACCACAGAAGCAAATACATGCAAACTGTCAACACCACAATGAAATTATTACACTGAAACAAAACCTTGACGAATTGTAAACAAATCTCAACAATCAAAACAAAACATCAAGCAGCGTGGACTCACATCTATGGACTCATGTATATCGATTTTGAAACTGCCACCCTTTGAAAGAAAACAATTGACTATTGATAAGCGTACTATTAAAGAATGATTTAATTAATTAATTTACACCATAAATGTTGGTGAATCAACACAAACAATATCTGATAACACATCTAGGGATCATATTCTTTCATTTAAAAGAAAAAATACAACAATCGGTTCAGCAGAAGCTCTAAACGAAGCCATGGCAGAATACCTTATTTTTTTAAATATGTAGATTGTGTGCATATTCATGAATTTATAGTACTAACAAGATTACTCTTTAGGTGGTGACAGATAACTACGTGAAGATTAAGTACCGTGAAAGCAATAGTTACGAGCAGTGTTGGAAAACAATTGAGTGAAAGTAATTCAATTATTTTAACGATTACTTCGTTAATAATTTTAGGGTGTAATCGTTTCTTTTAACATAATGTATTTTTTCTCGTAATGTACTCCTTGATACAAAATTGTAATACCTAGTTAATTTTTAGTAATCATTACATCGCATGTAATCATGAATATTTTTTAACATGCAGTGTGCAAAACACCGTTTCTGGTGCTTCTTTTCTGTGTGCGAAACAGCTAATATTTTCATATGTGAGAAACTTTGCAAAGCGTGTTCGAAACATCGCGAAGCGTGTGCTAAACATCGGTAACGATTCGCAATTGTCTTTCGCCTTGACAAATTCTTTGTTTATTATTCACAAACAATATCGTTTCGAAACTGACTGGAAGCCATCTACTTTTGTTCAAGTAAGGTATTTATAGTTATTTGATATTTACTTTATATTCCTGTACTTGAGACAATGCATTTCGCTCACGGCGCGTTAAAAAATAGTATACGCAACATGGGTTCGATGTGATTCCCGCACTGGTCTCTTTGTCGTCCGTGCATAGCGAGGACGACAAACTCGACTGATGCGTGAATCATCTGTTTCGCGCCCTTGTTACGTAAAACTTTATTTATTTCAGATTTGTATAGCGAGTTTTTTCGCTCGCAAACTATATCACTCGTGAACCAAATGAGTGGGTCGCATCATCCAGTTCACAAACCAGACTGAATAAGAGCCCCCCATCCAGGTATAGGAGAATTTCCGTGGCCCCAGTTCAGCGCACCAAGCCAAATTCCTTTTTTTACATACTTCTACCATCACCGATTACTAGGATTAGACCAAACGAAAATTATTCTTGAGCACTGTGCGTGATAATTTTAGTAAAATCATTTTGTATGATTTTGTTCAACACCATACTTGCACAATTTAATTAGTCGCTTTAGCAAATTTTAAATGCACAGAACATAATAAACCAGTGGTGCCACACGTGCAATACTTCTTCACATTACTTATAATTTTTGCAATTTTTCAAAATTCAGAGAGTTCAACGAAAATAAGATACGCCATTTTTAAAGCGTTTTTACTCTAATGAGGGGAAAAAATTGAAGAAAAAAATTGGAGTCGTTTTTGAGAAAATGTTTTTGTAAATTGCATTGCCCTCAAGCATTAATTAACGAAAACTACTCGCTTTTTAAAAAGATTGAACGTGATCTTTCTCAAAGCACTAGTTTTTACAACATACTTCATATAAGATAAACATCTCTCTTCAATATTCCCTTTTTGCCATGTTAAATTTTTGCAAATTACAGAGAGTATTCAAAAAACAGAGTGTTTTCCGAGAATGTGACTATCACCACTTTCTTTCCTTCCGTTGATACACACAAAAAGAAAATTTGAAGAAAAATATGGGAGCCGTTGTTGAGGCAATAGACCTTTTAAATGACATGATTTTCATGCCAACTTATAAAGTTATTTTGGTAATATTTGAAAATTTAGAGACTTCAACGAAAAAGAAACAAGCACTGTTCTTTTAAGCGTTCTTTACGCTACCTGTACGTTTAATAAAAAAAATTGTCATTCGTAAGAAAATTTTGAGAGCTCAGCAACCTTTTAATCATAGTAAAGGTCTCCCAAATCAAAATATTCGTTTTAGTCTCGCAGAGTCTCGTTTGGATCGAACGGGGAATATCAATTTTGGAGGAAATCATCTGAACGGTTTAGATGGAAGCTTTGATTACAAACGGACAGGTTCACGGTTGCAATCCTTTGTATTGTAACAAAGTTACGCGCGAAAGAAAAATATGTATTGTAAAATATCAAAATTGAAAATTACATTATTCATTTTTGCTAGATTTTCGTCGTGTCGATGAGTCACAAACATTTTCCGGCATAACTTGCAGAATATTAAGAATTCATAACAACTATTACAAAGCACTATTAAAATAATAATACATTTTTTTGTTAAAAGAACAATTTATACTTATTCAGATAAGTATGCTAAATACGTTCTTGAGGTAAATTCAAGTTTACTCTAAATGCTTTCGTTTACAAAACTTGCAAAAATATAATACATTTTTCGGCGTTTTATCTTCTGAACACCATCGCAGAATACGAGCACCCTTCTTTTTATAAAACTTTTATAAATGAACGGAGAGCTGGGAGCCAATGACGCAGGCCTTAAATTGCTCGAATGATTTCCATTTTTGCAGTAAACTGTTTTTCACTTTCGAGAACTCTTGTGTTCCGACCTCAGATATATCAACACCGACAAACGAATTTACTCATGGTTCTAATTGACAGGCGAGTTTCCTTGCGGTGCGCGCAGGTAGGCAGGTAGGCGCGGAGGCGTGAAGCGAGCAAGGCTGGCGCGGCGTAGCCAGCTTGTCTTTTTAAATCCCCAGTGACAAGTTCTAAAAGGCCCCAGTGCAGCGTGAAAGGTGATTGGAGTGTTTCTTGCCGCCGCCGCTGCGCCGGCCGCGCGCTGTCGGCGCCGCGAAAGGCCCCATTCAGATGGGGCGCTAGCGCGGATAAAGACCTTTCAGTTAATTAGGGGGGCAATGGGCGAGCGGGATTAGGGAGGGGGAGGGGGCGCCCCACGTGTGCACAAAGGAGGCACCTCTTGTAGCGGCGGCGGCGGCGCCAAGCTAAGCGTAAGCCGTGTGCGAACCACAGCGCCGCGCCGCGCCGCGCCGGCCGGAGGCGGGCCGGGGGCTGGCCGGGGGCTGGCCGGCCAGCGGGCGGCGCGGCGTGGGCGGGCGGGGTGGAGTGGGGTGAGATGGGGCGGGGCGGGGCGGGAAGGACAGTGATGATGCGTTCGGGCAGAGCGAGTGGATGGCTTGCAGGGTGACGGGGCACAGGTGGGAGCGTGGGCGGGCGGGGTGGAGTGGAGTGGGGCGGCTGGAGAGAGGCGGGGTGGGAGGGGCGGGGCGGGGAGGGGATGGGGGAGGAAAGGGGCGGGGAGGGCAGGGGCGGGGAGGGCAGGGGATGGCGTGGGCGGGCGGGGTGGAGCGGGTGAGATGGGGCGGGTAGGGCAGGGCATGGCGTTGGTGGGCGAGGTGGAGTGGAGTAGGGCGGGTGGAGAGAGGCGGGAGGGGCGAGGCGGGGCGAGACGGGTTGGACATTGATGGTGCGCTCGGGCAGGGGAGTGAGTGGGTGGGAGTTGGGAGACGGGGCACGAGGCGGGAGCGTGGGCAGGCGGGGTGGAGTGAAGTGGGCAGGTGGAAGGGAGGCAGGACAGGAGGGGCGGGGCGGGGAGAGGGACAGGGCAGGTAGGGCAGGAGCATGGCGAGGGCGGGCGGGGTGGATTGGGGTGAGATGGGGCGGGTAGGGCAGGGCATGGCGTGGGTGGGCGAGGTGGAGTGGAGTGGGGCGGGTGGAGAGAGGCAGGGAGGGGCGAGGCGGGGCGAGACGGGTTGGACAGTGATGGTGCGCTCGGGCAGAGTGAGTGGGTGGGAGGTGGGGGGACGGGGAACGGGTAGGAGCGTGGACGGGCGGGGTGGAGTGGAGTGGGGCGGGTGGAGAGAGGCGGGGAGGGTGGGACAGGGCGGGACGGGAAGGACAGTGATGGTGCGCTTGGGCAGAGCGCGTGGGTGGGAGGCGGGGAGACGGGGCACGGGCGGGAGCGTGGGCGGGCGAGGTGCAGTGGAGTGAGGCGGGTGGAGAGAGGCGGGGCGGGGGGGGGTAGGACGTTGTGGTGCCGTCGGGCAGAGCGGGATGGTGTAGTGGGGCGGGGGGCGATGCGGGGCAGGACAGGTCAGGGCGAGGCCATAGTGCACGGGACGTGTGGGGCGGGGCCGGTGGGGGGTGGCCGGGAATGCGATGGGGCGTGGCGAGGCAAGGCGTTCAGGTGGCTTACGGCGTGGGCGGTCGCGCCGCAAACCATTTCGGTCAAACGCAGGCAGCGGAAGCACAACAGCCGCGATTGGCAAAGTTGGAACCGCTTTTAAACTCTAGTGCACGGAGCAGATGAATTGATCAATAGTCCTTTTTCATTGTGCGAAATATTCCCGTTTCAATTATCATGTCCATACCTCACAAAATTGCATAAATGAACTCCACTCCTATTTTGACAAAAATTCTCTTACACCATCTGCTTGGAAAAACAGACGAAGCGATGGAATGTTAAGAGATATTCTATAATCGACAGAAAGGAATTATGAGAACAGAATAACAACAAATATGAGTTCAATTTGCAAAAAAATGTAATAAACTTTAATCAAATACCAGAGTCGTTTGATAAATCCAGTAAATTACCACGAAGATGCGGAATTTTTTGTTAAACTGCGCTACTGTTCCCAAGTGTGGTTATTATCACAACATTATTAGAATGTTCGCACTGAAATTACGTGCAGTTGTTTATTAAAAACTCTGGCGTGCTTAGTGTGTCTCGAGACTTAGAAGAAGAAAAAAAAGTTTTGCACTAAAACATTTGTTTGAAGCGTTTTGTTACTGCGTTGATCAAATCTCAGAAGAAGCGCTTGCGGTCTCCACATCGGAACAGAAGATAATTTACTTCTCAATTAACGAGTTGAAATGTAGTTGCTCAAGCATAAACGACGAAGTGCATTCTCACCACAGGTTGTGGTAATCGTTCCGGAATCCATTAAGAACTTCTCTGACTGAAACTGGAAGATCTCTGAAGCAAAGTGCTGTATGCATGTCTGCAAGTCCTGAACGAGTATACGTCATCCTACACGAAAAGCTGAAGGTGAAAAACGCTAGGGGGCAATGTGTGTCAAGATCTCCCAAGTTTGACCAAAAACGAAATTCAAGATTGCTACAATGTGGAACATGGCAATATTTTGACGTTGCAGTTTGTAAGCACGTAAAATCATATTTCAATGAAATGAGGATTCATTATCACACTCCGAAAGCCTAATCAAAAGGAAACACAGGCCATGCACCCACGGCGAAGTCCCCGAGGAAAGTCCATAGATTCTCCCTAGGGGTCGTGTGAAAAAAACAAATGTAACGAAAGCCTATCGTTGGCATCTTTGCAACTGTACTATCTGCGTGGCTTGTGCTAGTGTCATTTTGTGGATAAAAGAAGCCATTACACGAATACTCCTGGATTGCTTCATAGATGGTGCCACTATTGCTTGGACATGACCCGATGGAAGCTAATAGAGCCTCCAGAGGCGAACCGCGAGTGGTATCTCAGTGCATCAACTGATGTCACTGCAGCGCCTCTCACCGGGAGGTCCTGGGTTCGAGTCCTGACGGCTGCAGGATTTTCAACACTAGCTTTTCAGCTAGGTCGAATTCAATCGCTATCTGGAGAATTTTAGCGGCCGGCTGCTCTGATCGGTAGTTTTCCGTTGTTTCTCCGATCAACACCAGGCGAATGCCGGAGCAGTACCCAACCAAACTGGCCTTTCCTTCCTCTTCCTTGTCTTATTCTCTCTCCTTACACACACACTTACACTAACATTCACTACACTGCCACATATTCCGGGAGACCGGTCGGGAGCCTAGAGCTTGTCCCGGCTGGGCGGTGCCCCGCTGGTGGGAGAGTCCTGGTTAGGGGGAAACCCCACTAGCCGACGGTAGGTCGGCGCCGGATCTCGCCATCCAGAGGGGGAAGATCACCGCCATCTGCCGAGAAAAAAACATGCATTACACTAACGGGACTAATGACCGAAGCAGTTGACGCGCCCGGAAACACGAAAAATCAATCAATCAATCCAGAGGCGAAACGCTGTCTGAACTCAGTCTGCCTAAGTACGCTTAATCTGAAACAGATGATCAACAGCAATTTTCTTCTCTAGAAAGTTCCCTCGCCAAAGAATATCACTGCATGCGTCCTATGAATGACGAACAAGAGTACTTAAAATGGTTTGAAAAAACTTAACCATAATACAGAAATCACAATTTTCTTTCAAGAAATAGTGGAGCCCTACACATTATCTACCCAGCACTGTACCGTGTTCATTTGAACATCTGGAAGTTTTTTAAGTTCTTGCGTTAAGTAATTTCGGAAAGAATGACGGGCAAAGAGCATTAAGGTTTTGGGAATTGGCAAGGGCGACTCCTCAGCAAATGTTCATTATCATTAAATGAATTCAACTTTCATATTATTAACAATGTCTCTCCATTTGGCCCTATAGGTACGGCGGAGGCAATTAATAACTAATAGAAACTACCAAAAAATTGGAAATAAATTCTAGTTTCATTTTCATTGTGGAAACAATGTGTTTCAAATAGTTCAATCTCTACGGTGAAATGAATGTGAAAGGATCAGAGAGTTAAATAAATAATTGCTTCAACTTGACTGGCAGACAGTTATACCAACGTTAACTTACGTAGTAACACTTCTTTACCGCAGGTCGCTTTCCGGAGTCTTCAAAGCAGATTTCTGTAAGGCCCCGCCCTCCTTATTCTTGAGTCTCTTCTCACTTTCTAATTTTTGCCCCATTAGTATTCTGACTACGCTCTCAAAATTGCAGAAAACGTCAGTAGAATAACTCACACCATAGCAATTACAATATGTTAAATAAATTTCAAGCTGGCTTTACCGAAGGAAAAAGTACACAAACATCAATGCTCAGGGTTATTCAGGATGTCAGAAAAAGCCTAGACAATAGACAAATTACAATTCTGTTGGTTCTGGATTTCATTAAGGCATTTGATTTGATGGATGACGAGGTCTTGATGGCTAAAAGTCAGCACCTCGTTTATTCAGATTCCAATTCTTTATTGATTCAATATTATCCCAATTTCAGGAAACGGATAAGGACTGCCAAAAATGGAAAATCCAACGCGGAAACAATAATGAAGTGGTGTCCTCTGAGGTACAATTGTAGGTTGTTTTTTTTCGTGTTTCCGGGCGCGTCAACTGCTTTGGTCATTAGTCCCATTAATGTAGTGCATGTTTTTTCTCGGGAGATGGCGGTGGTCTTCCCCCGCCGGATGGCGAGATGCGGCGCCGACCTACCGTCACCTAATGGGGTTTCCCCCTAACCAGGACTCTCCCACCTGCAGGGCACCGCCCCAGCCGGGACATGCTCAAAGCTCCCAATCGGTCTCCCAGAATATGTGGTAGTGTAGTGCATGTGTAAGAGGAGAGGATTGGACAAGGAAGTTCTTTGGCCCGTTTGGTAGGGTACTGCTCCGACATTCGCCTAGTGTTGATCGGAGAAACCACGGAAAACTACTGATCAGAGCAGCCGGTCGCTAGAATTCTCCTCCAGACAGTGACTGAATTCGACCTAACTGAAAAGCTAGTGTCAAAAATCCTGCCGCCGTGGGGAGTGGGAACGTAGGACCTCCCGGTCAGAGGCGCTGCAGTGACATCAGTTGATGCACTGAGCTACCGCTCCCGGTAAGATACTCGTATTATTTATAGAATTTACAAAACTCTCGCTTACATTTGCAAATCAACTCTAAAACGTGTGAACGTCGTGGAGGCGTCATTGCGCTGTGGGGACTGCAATGAGCGTGCGGGTGCGGGGTGGGGCGGGGCGGGGCGGGGCGGGGCGGGGCGGGGCTGGGGCGGGGCGGGGCTGGGGCGGGGCGGGGCTGGGGCGGGGCGGGGCGGGGCGGGGCGGGGCGGGCGGCGACAGAAAGCCGATTAAAAAGGCGCTGAGAGCCTCATCGCGCAGGGGGAGGGGGTCTTGAAGCGCGGCTACACGCCGCTGCCGCCGCATTCCACTGCCACGCGATGGGAAGGAGAGGGGGAGGGGGGCGCTCGTTAATCACGTTCGCACGCGCATTCCCGCGGCGCGGCCTGGCCGCACGGGGTCGCAAGGCCCTAGGCGCAGGGGCCACGAGGAACACGCAGTGATCGATTTATTAGTGATTCCGGGCGGCGCCTCAACTACTAAGGTCATTAGTACGAAACGGATTTCCACGTCATTACATGTTTTTTCAGGAAGTTGATACCTGCATTGAATAATACATTTTAGAATATACAAGATTTTCTGAATGAATTAGAACTATTTTTATTTTACATGTTTTTACATATTTTGGTACAATTACATATTTTTACATAGTTTACCTATTACTATATATTTCGTTACATTTTAATACATTTATTCGTCGAAACGGAACATTTCAGATGCGCGTTTTCAATGTATGTTACGCAGTCATCTTTCTTACAAATCAAATGCAATGGTGCTGCGCTTCTATGACCACCTTTTCTTCGCCATGAATTGTTAAACGTACCCCCCCCCCCATCCGCTTACTGCATACTCGAAGTCAAGGATGAGCCGATTTTTGTGAACAAGTAATTTCAACCATGTGCTTGCTAATGTTTCACATTGCTTTGCTAATGTTTCACATTGTTTTTTTTATCGCGGGAGATGGCGATGATTTCCTTCAACAGGATGGTGAGATCCGGCGGCGACCTACCCCTCGGCTAACAGGGTTTTCTCCAACCAGGTATCTCCTACCAGCGAGGTACAGCACCAACCGGGACATGCTCTAAGCTCCCGACTGGTCTCCCAGTAGGTATGGTGCTGTAAAACATGTAAATGTAACTGTGGGTAAGAAAGAGGAGAGTAAACAACAAGGTAGAGGAAAGAAAGATCGCGCACGGTTCGAGGAAGTTTGTTAGGATACTGCTCGGTGCTGATGAGAGAAATCACAGAAATTTTACCGATCAGAGCAACTTTCCATTACAATTCTCTTCCAATGAATTCAACCTAGCGACGTAGCTCCAGGTAGCGCCTCAGACAAAGCAAGCTTTAAAAACCCCCTACAATAAACTCCAGCTCGACCGCCCAACATGTGTGATAACGAAATCCATATACGTGTACTCACACGTATAGTAAGAGGTGAGGACGGGATTAGGAAGAGAAGTTTGTGTGCGTTCCGTTGTCCGTTTGTTACGATTGTGTTGGTTACGATTCCACTGGTGTTGATAGGAGAAACCACGGAAAACTACCGGCTAGAGAAACCGGCTGCTAGAATTTTCCTCCAGACAGCGAGCTGATGAATCAAGCCTAGCAATCTAGCTTAAGTCTGAACTCGGCAATCGTCGGAATTCGAACCTTAGGACTTCGTCGTCAGAGTTGTTGCAGAGGCTGCGGCAATGAGCAAAACTCAACCGCTTCAAGTTCTGACAATGTAAGGGAATCACAAGCTTGTTCATGATCCCCTTGATCAATGAGTGATTGCAATCAAAGGGATGAAACATGTGAAAGTAAGTAAATTGTAGTGAAAATAAATCAAAACAAGTAAACAGAATTATGAAATAAACAAGAAATGACGAAAAGGTAAAACAATTAAAACATCGCATATGTACGGTAAACATATTTTATTGCGTGAAACAGTAGTATTTACGGTTTGGGACTGTACTTTAGTGCCCTTTATATCGTTTAACAGGAAAAATATCATTTTCCATGAAATTGTCTGATAAATGTTCATGAAAATCGACAAGAGCTAGTAGTTCTACAAGAGCACATACTTTCTGGCTTATTTCTAACTTTCGCAATTTTCAAAAATTAAGAGAGTTCAACGAAAATTAGATCAGCGCCAGTTTTTAAGTCCTGTTTGTTCTATCCGAGGAAGAAAATTGAAGAACAAATTTTGAGCCATTCTTGAGAAAAAATAAAATATTATTACTTATAAATTAATTTTATTTCAAGAAAAAATTACGCGAAAACTACTGGTTTTTGAAAAAATTCTGTATATCACCCTATTTAAAAGATCTAATATTTTAGATGGATTTTATTAAGAAAATATCATGATGGTCATAATTGTACTTTTGCGATGTTAATTATTTGCAGTTTTCAAAAATAAAGACAGTTCAGCGAATTCAAGGCTTGCCTTTCGAAGGGTGTAGCGAGAATCCGCTCTGCTTCAACGAAGTCAAATGACATGCCCCGAACGAGGCGCGCCGATCAAGGAAGAAACTTCTTCGCAGCGTAGGAGGGTTGCCAGTGTTAGTGGCAGTGTAATTAAAAATTGAGAAATAGTGCAGTCTTGCGTCTAAAAGTACTGCATGTCTATAACAAGCTGTCCCGACACGGAGCAAAGTACCTGTAGTTCCCTCGTGTTATATGATACTGACCCGACGCAACAACGGGAATCGAGGCTCGGACAACCGAAGAACAGCGACCACAAACGCAACTGCAAGTTCAACAACAACAACAACAACAACAACAACAAAGATAATAATTTCTATGATAGTGGCAGTTGCAAGAGCAAGAGCTATTTAAAAATCAACAACTCCAATAAAAGTCACTGCCGTTGCCCCCGGCAGAGGGTCACAGGTCATATCCTCTGAGCTTCCAGACGAGCCTCATGGACAGTCAAAAAATAGGCTGCAAGGTAGAAATAGCCTTCCACAACAAACAAACAAACAAAAATCAGAGGATAAAGATAAAAATTCACAACGGTGTAATGTTTAAAAACGCTAACAGAAGCCACAAGAGCAACAAATGTAGGTGACTCATTGTACTAATTGACGAGAACATGCAGTGTTGCAAAACATTTCTTCTTCAAATGTTTCAATGTCGCAAAAAACAACCAATCCTTCAGACATTGAAACAAATCCAAAACGACTACATGCCCGGTTCCGCAGAACATACCAAGCTTTCCAACTCAGAATCGTTATGACCCACAAGCATAATTAAACGATAAACAAAAAGCTCCACAGCCACGAACACAACCATGTGAACAAGTTACGCCAGTTTGTTTCTACCATGAAGTGAATTATCAAATCTGTTTGAGTATATTGAAACAAAGCCTAAAATCTAAGGTTAGTGAAGAAGTACAATGAAATTTCGTTAAAGAACAACCAAACACTGGTGATGATTATCGTGATCTTGATAAACGCACCGGTAGCGGTAGCTCAGTGCATCAACTGATCTCACTGCAGCGCCTCTGATCGGGAGGTCCTAGGTTCCCACTCCCCACGGCGGCAGGATTTTCGACACTAGCTTTTCAGCTAGGTCGAATTCAGTCGCTGCCTGGAGGAGAATTCTAGCGGCTGGCTGCTCTTATCGGTAGTTTTCCGTGGTTTCTCCGATCAACACCAGGCGAATGCCGGAGAAGTTCCCTATCAAACGGGCCACGGACGGCGCGCGATCTGTCCTTCCTCTTCCTTGTCCTATCCTCTCCCCTTACACACACACTTACACTAACATGCACTACACTACCAAATATTCCCGGAGACCGGTCGGGAGCTTAGAGCTTGTCCCGACTGGGGCGGTGCCCCGCTGGTGGGAGAGTCCTGGTTAGGGGGAAACCCCACTAGCCGACGGTAGGTCGGTGCCGGATCTCGCCATCCAGCGGGGGAAGATCACCGCCATATCCCGAGAAAAGCATGCACTACACTAACGGGACTAATGACCGCAGCAGTTGACGCGCCCGGAAACACGAAAAAATCAATCAATTGATAAACGCAGTATAAATATCAGCATACTGTCTTCCTGGATCCAAACCACAATATATAATAATATGCCACGTTCCATCATCAATCTTACCGACCGATGTACTTACTCCAATAATTAAAATCTTTAAATTGCTGTTAAGCACTTATTGCAGTTAACACAGTTTACATGTCTCAACAACCGATATTTATGGTTGCTGTTATTTCTGGGGACTTCCAACTCGGCAGAATAATAATGAAATTAAGAAGACTTTAATTGTGCACTGGAAGTGGTTGAAGGCGTAAATCAAATTGTGTTGAATGCCTGGGTAACCACTGGTCCCAGTGTCAATTGTCTGAATAAACACCGTCTACATGTGTAAATTGTAGCACAAGAAAATTAGATGAAGATCACAGTGCAAATAATCGAGACTATCCATATTTTACTAGCCTCTTAACACACAAACCAAATTAAATAATTCAAAATGTTTATTCACAATCAACGAAACTGCGTAATTCTGTAAATATCTAGTTATGCCTAACTTTCAATTTACGTTTCACAACACCCAGTTAATAAACCCAATACTATGAACAGAGATATTCAAATAGTAGACAAACCCTTAATGGTTATTCAGACCAAAAACTACCCCCAAAAATATATGCACAAAGTTGAAAACGTGCACTGAATTTCTTCACAAACTAATTAACATTCATTATTCTCACCTTTTATCTCTCAACTCTAGCAAGAATTGAAATTTTAATCAAAGAATTGTTCTCACATTTCATCATTGCTTCATCTACTCAAATAACTTATTCTAACAATTAACTGCACACTTTAACTGTAAAACTGTGGAATGCCAAAAAAGAAGATAGGGCCGTTTTCCACAAAATGTTTTAAAAAGAATGCATTGACTTCAGACAGAAATTACGCGAAAACTACTAGTTTAAAAAAAAAAATTATATATGACATTTCTAAAGAACTGATCTTCTTAGAACTAATTTCATTTAAGACATATATCTACCTTGAATATTGTATTAACCAATGTTAACCATGCTAACCAATGTAGATTTAGGGATAATCAACCACAACAATAAATTATTGTTGTGGTTGATTATCCCATATCTATAATGGTTTACCACAAGATCTCGGCTACCACCAAGGAAATTAATGTTAACCAATGTGAAACCAATGTTAAATTTTTACGATTTGTGAAAACTGTCGAAAATTTGCCGTTTTCCGGCGCACGATGACATAAATTTCTCTTCTTCCTAAGTGCCTTCGTATGGGTGAGAAAGTAAGAAAGCGTGAAACGCCAAATACTATGATAGTAACATATAAATGAATTGTAGTGCCAACGAACATTCACTGTTTATATCTCTTTTTCATGATTCAGGAGATATTTTTTTTACATTCATACAACATTCATTATTTATTATGTACATTCAACCCATTCATTCTCATTGCACTACACATCACTTCACGTGTTTTTTGTTTGCCAAGGCCAGCGGGATCCCACTCCCGTGTTAATCGATGGTCGCATTATGAGGCACCAAGAAGTTGGGGTTCAAGCCACTAGATGTCGCATAAGCGCGGCGGCAAGCCTTACTCCCACCCTTCCTCTCCTGTTGGCTCCTCTGCTACTGCACTTCGCCATACCTCCCTTCCTATCAATGCCATCCAAGATGTCTAAGTCAATTTGTTTCAATATTACTTTTGGAATGTAGGAAAGGCATTCCTCCTGATAGTTTATAGTAATCTACGTTTTCAAAATAAACAAAACAGTATTTTATTTATACATTATTGGCACTTTAATAAAAAATAATACATATAAAAGATTCAATAATATAAAATATAAATGAGTATATTATATTGCATAGCATTTAAGCTTGATATTTTTCTGAAAAAAAAATTACAATAAATGAACGTATATTTGGCAAAATAATTTCACCAAAAAAAGAAGAATTCCATGAAAATTGAAAATTGTGAATAAATTCTGCAACAATTAATTACATAAAAATTAAGGAGTAGAAGTAGTAGTGGTATGGCAAGTTATTTTACACCGTAGGTTGCCTCTCGCATTTCCAGCCTCCGTATCTCTCTATCGGTGTATCATCTCATTTCATAAAAATTAATTAACCCATTATTTAAATCTCATCGTACGATTTATTATACGCAAACACATAATGAATGTTTTTCATTTTTTAGACGCTTAATTTGAACAAGAGAGTCACTTTTCGCGGATATACTTTCAGGTTGAATGCCGTTGAGGTTCATAGTGTTGGTACTAAAGTCAGGATAGTTTTGTCTTGTTGCATTTTGAAGCATTTTATCATTTACATTTTATCTTGTTTCTTGGAGCACTTTAATAGTAAATGCATTTTCACTACGTCACAACGTGCAGCCTGCAAGTAAAACATCACTTCCCATTAATACTTTTGTTATTTTGGAAAATAATGGTTGAATATGTTTACAAAAATCCGGAAGATTAATATTAGCGCAGTTGTATTAACATCCTTTTGCTTATCTTCACACTATTCAGATTGCAGTTTGAACGTATGAAATATCAAACGGTGGTCATCGCAGGGATAATTTCTTACAATTTGTTTTATGCACTTCAGATTATATTTGAGTAAAGAGAGAGATGTGGAGGAAGTTGTTAACATTCTCAACTCTATAAAAGATGTGTGAAAATTTAAGAGTTAAAGGAACTTCAATTTCCACTTCTTCCTCCCATTGGCGGAAAAGTCACCAATAAAAATGACACCGGTAGTGATTCAGAAGGATGCTTGGCCACTGTAAGTGATTTACGAAAAATAGTTCTAGCGGAAGTTACGTAAGTAAGAACAATCAACGGTACAGATTTTTATTTTCTATGGCAGATTTTTTATTTCTTCTCACGCCAGGAAATCTAGTTCCAATTCTGAACAAAATCCATACCCTTATGATGCGCAATCTTGAATTAGGAAAAACAGACGCTGGATAAAGAAAGAATAAAATTCTTCACATGAATTTGGTACTTAGAGTAATACCGAATGTAATTGAATATCGCACGTGCAATGGTAGTCCCATTGATTTTTGTTTTCGGGAAGTAATAAATGATGAAATTCTTTCGAAAGAAACCGTCAAATCTGCAAGTCAAAAGGGGCAATGATACAACTAAACCATGACGAAATTTATAAATAAATTGCTAAACTGTTTCTTTCTTGATACTGTAACCTCATGCACAGACTTATATGCTGGAAAACCAGACCAGGCAGCAACAATGCTCTAGTTTCCAAATATATGTCGAGATATGCTTTTTATTGAGGATATATTTGTAAATCCGACGGATGTGCTCAGACCTTCACGGCGACTGATTGTGCCATGTTTGTTGCGTAGTAATATGATTGGGATGGAGACCGAAAAATGTTTATTCTCATACTGTATGTGGCTTAGAGGCCATGATTTGTAATCCATTCAAGTTACTTATTAAATACTTTATATTAAGTGTCACTTATTTCTCGTAATTCATCACTGCTATTCTCTACACTTTTGACAAAATTCATTTCTTTCAAAAAAATGAAATTACTAGCATTGTTAAAAAAGAAAAAAATGGGACCTTTTCCGTTATACGTATACCAGTTCACTAGGCAAAAGGTTCAGTTCCTTTGACACGAGACATTTTGGAATCAATTCTCAATTCGCAATGTGAACAGATGAACGTTGTGATACCGGTCAATCAACATTTACGCGGTACATTTAAACGTTAGTTTTACATAAAACACATAGTATTTAATGGTAGTTCTATTACTATATTACTAATTTATTAGTGCTCTATTGGCTACTGCCACTCCGAAAGCTCCCGCACACCCACAATTCGACTAATTTTATATTACTAGTTGATAAATCGGACGTTTATGGTGGACACTTCCTTTGATCTAGTGAAGTAATTATTTGTATTTTTCACGCTACATATCTAATTTTATTGTCTACGAACTTACACCAAATTTTATAACCAACCCATTTTGACACCAAGTGGTCCGCGACGTGCTACTGCACGTCGCTACCCTACGGATCCAACGTACTATGTTCGCGAGGGCCTACCAGCCCTCGCTCTCGAGACCTGGTTCGCGCCTCCGCTCTCGCTCCGGCGCTCACGCTGTTTTATAAACGCTGTTTTTTAAATAAATTCTCTTCAAAGTGAAATGTTACGTAAAACTAATGTTTAAATATACCGTGTAAATGTTGACATGTATCACAACGTTCATCTTTCAACGTTTACATTATAGGGAACCGATTCCTTGAAGGTGAACGAAATTTTTCGTGTAAAAGGAACTGAATCTCTCGCCTAGTGAACTGGTATACGTATAACGGAAAAGATCCAAAAATGTTTAAAGCTCAACTACTGATTTAACAACTAATAAAAAGTTTCAAGATTTAGTAGTGCCATTAGGTTCGCATTTCTCTTTGGATGAAGCCATGCAGTCATATAATGGACACTGTTTTATGAGGAAATTCATAAGAGGAAAGCCAATACATTGTTGCTTGTGGTGTTCAGCGATATCTAATGGTGATGTTTTAAAATTTCAGCCATATGTCGGTGCAAGCAAGAGGGATCCTAACAAAACACTAAGGCATTCTGTAGTAGCAAATATTTGTATTGGCTACACTCTTCAGAATAGTATAGACAATATTTGCATCGACTATTCCACTCGTGAAATTAAAACCAATAGTGTTTAACTGTATATGCAAAATACCCCAATCAGGTCAGAGTATCTCAAAAAATTTACCGCTTTTTCTATCCGATTTTTCTTACCGCTCCTCTCTTCTGGCCAATCATAAACTGCGACTCATCTATCTTAGAAGGCGGTATACATCGATCAGTAAGTTGATGTATCATATACTGCATATGTACAATAACATAGCGTCTTTGATTTAAACATAGCTTTCATTTATTTTCAATATGTGTCGCATTTTGGAACTCTGTTGGATATAATTTCACTCCTGGAATAGTCCTATTAAATACCACTTGTGGTTTGGAAATTCTCAGATATATCCCCTCCTCGTTTCGCGAGTCGGGAATTAATTGACAATTTCACATTCACAAGCACTCGTGTTACGCATTCGTATTACCTGTGACAGTTATTAACTCATTGCCGTTACTTTAAATACTGGCATCACATAGAGTTAAATGTAATGTAACAGCGAGAAATGACCGTTTAGAGAAGGCTCTCTTACAAGATTTAAAGAAAGAATCTATAGGTACCGTCGATGGCACAAAAAATGGGCGATGTCCTGAGGTGACGTTTACCACAGATTGGTGATCCCTGTCCCGCCCTGCGGGATCGATCTGACCAATCCGCTTTAACTTTATTTCAGAGAGACGGGACTATTCAACGTGAACATTACAAAATTGCGGTGTTATATTATGGTAAATATTTGAAAATAAGTATTAAAGCAACCAAGAGTTTTACATAAATTGTTGGATATACATTTAATTAAATAAATGCATGCAATTTCCTAGTAAAACACATTTAAAAACAATTGAAATAAGGTTTTTTGCAAAAATAACACTCGACGAGTAATAAGCTCCACATCTACATTTTATCGTTTATTATAGTAATATTTATTATACAATTCAAATAATTTGCCACAGTAACCTGCCTAATCTATTTATTTTATTACAAAATATAAATAACTTAAAAACACGTTTTAGAATCAGTTACACAAACAACTCTCCAAGATAGCAGCTTTTAGTTGTAAAGTAGTTCTTCATTCGTTTCTCAGATGACAGAATGCAAAAATACTATATGGCTACGGAACATGAATACATTATTATAAAATATTCTTTTGTCATGTAAAACACGAAACAAAATAAGAATATTTAAAGTTCATTTGGTTACAATGTAAATTTATTATTGGCAAGGGCAGCTCTAAGCAAATGAATGACTTCTGATCTTTTATTTTGGGGATTCTAATTAATTATTTCATGTCGGTATAACGTAAGGGCGACTGCATTTTACGTGGTGTTCTTTAGCGCTAATAAAAGGTGTCCAAAAATTTACGCAAGATTTGAATTAAATATAAAACACATTTATTTGTCTTTAAATCATTATTTTTTTAATGAATCATTAAGTACGCTGGATAGGGTTATGGATGAAATAACACATGGGGCAAATGCCCTTCACGGCTTTGCTGGCACATACGCACTCTTTTGTCGAAATTTCCCATGCCAATTGGGCATAAATGTGGCCCAATTTCAGTAATGGAGCATTGAATTTCCTCTTTCAACGCACGGGTTGTTTTGGAATTGTTGGCGTAGACTTTTGATTTCAAATAACCCCATAAAAAGAAATCCAACGGTGTTAAATCGCATGATCTAGGGGCCTAATTCTGATCACCAAAACGACCGAGAACACGACCAGGAAATGTTTCATTCAGTAATTGAATTGTTTCACGGGCTATATGGCATGTGTCACCGTCTTGTTGAAACCACATGTTCTCCACACCAATATCATCCAATTGAGGGAGAAGGAACTCTCTTATCACGTCGCGATATCGAGTACCAGTAACAGTCACTGCTTGGCCAGCCTCGTTTTCGAAGAAGTATGGTCCAAAATTCACACCAAACAGTGACACGTTGTGGATGCATTTGTTTTTCGACAATCACATGTGGGGTTCTTTGAACCCCAAATTCGGCAATTTTGATGATTAACAAAACCATCAAGGTGGCAATGTGCTTCATCGCTTAGGATGATTTTTTTTTCGAAAAATCAGGGTCCACTTGTTGATGTTCGACAATCCATTCAACAAACTCTCTTCGTTGCGCATGGTCATTAGGCTTAAGTTCTTGTGTTAATTGAACTTTGTAGGCATGGAGCCGCAGATCTTCAGTGAGTATACGCTGAGGAGAGCTTCTTGAAATTTGCAATTCTTGTCCACGTTGTCGAATAGATGTTCTTGGGTTTTCACCAACACTGTTTTGGGATTGACATTTGAACGGCTTGTTTGTGGACGACCAGTGGGTTTAGCATCACCAGTAGATCCAAACTTACTGAATTTTTCAATTACTCTCTTCACAGTTGACGTAGTTAAATCAATATTCCGACCGTATTTTGTACGAAATTTTTCGAACTGTGGCCGCCAAACTTACATTATTTTTGAGATATTCTTCAACAATGAAAACACGTTGTTCTGTCGTGTAACGCTCAATTTTTACTAACCCTAAACTGTCAGCTGTTTAATTGTTTATTTTTCAGGGTTGCCAACACTTTACTGCACAAATGGCAGCAAATTCAAATCTTGCGTTAATTTTGGGACACCCATTATTAAATATCATATGTGGCATCTAATCTTTTAGGAAATTTACATGAGACTAAGAAACGAAATATGATTCTTTTAAAATATTTTTAAGTCTGAATGTTTGCAAAGCAAGAAACACCAGCTTTTTTCTATTGTGTAATAATTTGGCGAAAACAAACATCAATATAATATATTATTAACATGGAATTTTTGAAGAAGAAGAAGAAAAAGAAGAGCTTTTGCCTGCCCACACGCAAAACGAAAAAATATTTCTCAGCGGGTTTTCCATCCAGAATTACTGTCAATAGACCAGTAAATATTTAGCATTTTAGCTACAATTATTCTAACGTTTAGCAATCCATATACTCCTCTCAAACTGCTATTTTGACATGTTCACTTTAGGCACAATTTGCGGAGCCTTCCTAACGCCGTTCTAACGCATATTTCGAATTTGTTTATAAAATTATAAATTGTTTCAAAATTGTTAATTCGCGATTTTTGATTCTGGGACAACGGGAGACTCTTCCCCTTTAGATTTGCAAAATTTGGAAATTGTTTACAGATTTGCCACTGTTGCAAATTTTTTATTGCCTCATCTGAATGGCGTTTAAACGCGATACAAAATTCCGATATCCGATCGGTGCTATCAGTTTTCGTTCTCGAGATACGTGTAATTGTTTATAAAAATAACATCTTACAATGACCCATTTGTTTGCACTTAATTCATTCGCTCTTATACAAACATACTGAAAAAACAGTTCTCCAATGTCACACTTTTGCCTGCAACATACGCTTAAAATGCACTTGCTAGTAAACAAATTCTGTGGCTAACTTAATTACACTAAATTTATCTTTTTGCGGCAAGTATGACCATAGCTTTAATTTTGTTTTATATTCTCTTTTAAGTCCTGCAATTCACAAGTCGATATATTTATCAAATAGGGAGGAAAGTGATTATAAAAAAATTAGTTTTCAAGGTGCATTATGCCGCAACGATTGTTTCTGCTTTTCTATCAAAGGGATGTTGAGCAACCGAATAGCTGTATTGTTAATTTTTTAAAAGGCTCCTGTTAAAACCGAAGTCAGAAACTATTTGTTCCTCTTGTTTAACCATTCCTCTTGTTACTATTAAAAAATAGGGAAACATACTATTAGCTGTTTACTGAAAACTGCATTGGATTGGATGAATGGAATGTTAAAGTTTTAAATAAAGAAATATTAGATTTTGTGTGTATAAAGATCACATGAGTAGAATCACACATCACAAAATACTACTTCATTCACACAACTACAGAAATTTCTGCATGAACGTAAATAAACAGTAAGTTAATATTTTCAATTCAATTTATCAATTAATAATTCAGGATCGTTCTAAAACGTACGCCAATTTTAAACGTCTTTTGCTTAGAGGAATAGATTTAGAAAAAAAATGGTGCTCTTTTTGAGAAAAATTGGAAAGTATGGTGGGATTTGGTGTAAAGTACCTTTAAAATTAAAAGATTCGTTTCAAATTCGAGGATACGTGACATCAGCCATATCGTTCCTGGAATATCCATTTTGGTGAAAATCCTGTTTACTTTAGGCTCTAGAATTACCCATACGTAGCGGGACTGACGAAGAGGACTTTCGAAAAACACTTTTTCAGATTGAAAACAAGCGTTTCGACAGCCCTGTGTATGAAAAGTATTATACAAACAGGATCAAATATCCACTTTTTTCGAATTTTTCGAAACATTCAAAAGGTTTTGTCTGTAAAAATTTCGACACTTTCTCCAGGAGCATTACATAATTCTCTCTCTACACTAGTATATGTAGAGATAAACAATTTCCAGCGTTGCTGGGATTTGAACTCGGGCTCCATAATGTAGAGATCTGGCTCAATCGCACTTCGCTAACAAACATTGCTCACCACACTGTGCAAGCGCACTTATTACGAGAAGAATAATGTGATATTCAATGCACTTAGCTTTTTATTAGAGAATGTACTCCATGTGTGAAAGATACCAAATTCACAATAGAAATGCAAAAGAATAAAACACGTGCAACTACATAGCTCATTTTAGTTAGAAATATTTTGAATCAGAAACTGAGTTCTACAGAACCCAATGAGCAGGTCGTTCCCGGTCTTATCTTTCGCCGACTATCGCTAAGATTGAAGTACGACACAGATGAAAGTTGCGATAACACTAGACTAACACGCACAGTAATGCAGTCGTTCTGAAATCAGAATCACAATAGCGGAAAATTTATACCTGATTCCTTAACAAGACATTAACACACTAAAATATGTAGTGGCGCCTCATAAACCGCATATTTTAGTGATATTTATAAAAATATTTATAAAGGACACAAGATTCCTCAGCAATCGTCTTACATATCACACTATAGTCACCCTTATGACACTCCAACGTTACAAAGAAGATTTTAAAATATCACATGTCACAGATTTTAGTGAAAAAGCACGTGCGGGGTTGAGGTGCTTGTGTTGACCACAGATGGGCAGACCGACGTTTTGTCGTCAATAGATTTTTGAGTAAAATGTAAATTTCTCTGGTTTTCCAATTTATAGTGAATTCGGGGTTTCCTATTACACATTGTACGAAAAACTCAAACATTTAAGAAGTAGAAAACTCGCCACCAATTGAAGTAACTAAACTTCACAATAAAAACAGGTGAAATAAATTTCGTACAAGTATTTAGGAACTTAAGAACGAGTACAAGTATTTAGGAAATACCATCCAAAAGAAGTATATAAGCCAAACATTGAGACAGGACCTGGGGCTGAGGCCGTTCATGGATAATCAGTGAACTGATACCTGTAAATTAATGAAATAAATAAATACATAAAATAAAAAGCCATTCAGAGCGTTCATTGAGGTAAAGTCATTATTACTGTATGGATATGCATTATTAGTGCGATCTCAGAAGGGTCAGAGTTGACAAATACGTTCGCCTTGTATCATCGAGACTATCGCTACGGAATATCTTGTTACTCACTTCATAAGCGATGGATTTAAGCAAATTATAACAATTGTTATAGAAATATGGGTGTCTTCTTCTCTCAAAATGCTCTAGTTTGAGAAGAAAAGTCAGTACACAAAAATTTGTCTTTCAATTAATGTTCAATGATTGATTGATGTTTCCAGGCACGTCAACTGCTATGGTCATGAGCGCCCCCGCCGCCCCCGCCGCCCCCGCCGCCCCCGCCGCCCCCGCCGCCCCCGCCGCCCCCGCCGCCCCCGCCGCCCCCGCCGCCCCCGCCGCCCCCGCCGCCCCCGCCGACCCCGCCGACCCCGCCGCCCCCGCCGCCCCCGCCGCCCCCGCCGCCCCCGCCGCCCCCGCCGCCCCCGCCGCCCCCGCCGCCCCCGCCGCCCCCGCCGCCCCCGCTGCCCCCGCTGCCCCCGCTGCCCCCGCCGCCCCCGCCGCCCTCCGCCGCCCCCGCCGGCCTCCGCCGCCCCCGCCGCCGCCCGACCTCGCACCCGCCGTCCCGCCACCCCCGCCTCTCCGTACCCACATTCGGAATTAACGACCTCCTTCAGACGCGCACAAAGTGGCAATTCTCCTTTGGAAATATTTAGCACTGCTATACAATTGCGCAGCCTGCACTTACAGAAGGGCGTGCTTGCATCGATATTTTACTGCAGAGTGCTTCTCATCGTCCAGCGACCGCATCAACAGAGGAAACAACGATTCAGACGGAAGAGAAGAAAACAGCGTATTTTCGAAACGTTAATATCTCGTTTCCCCAGACGCACTGTCGTAACGCCGCTCCTCAGTACGAGTGCTGTGGAATGTGGGCGTGAACGACGGCCGACGCACTCCGCCCACGGCGACGCCGGGGCCGCCTCCGACGTCACCGCCCCCGTCGCGTCTCGTCTCGTCGCCCACGACGCCCGGCGCCGTCGCCCTCGCGGGCGGCAGTGATTGATTCGCCGTGCGTCCTGCGCTCGCCCACGCCGCGAAGAGCGCCGCCCAGCCCGTTATGCAAGGCGGGCGCTTTAGTGCCCTGTCGTGTCGTGTCGCGCGCTGCCTCTCCCTCGAGGCGTCCGTCGCTCTCCGCGGGCGTGGGCGGCCGTGGAGGCGAAGGCGCGACGGGGTGTCGGTGGCGATGCGGAGGCGAGGGGCGAAATTGTTGATGCGTGGGTGGGGATGCGTGGGTGGGGTGCAAGGTAGGGATAAGTGGGGAGGATGCGTTTGTAGGAATGCGTGGGTGAGAATGCGTATGAGATGCATGAGTAGTCATGCGTGAGTGGTAATGTGTGATTGATGACAGTGAGTGGTGATGCGTGAGTTGTAATACGTGAGTGGTGATGCGTGAGTGGTGATGCGTGAGTGGTGATGCGTGAGTGGTGATGAGTGAATGGTGATGCGTGAGTGGTGATGCGTGAGTGGTGATGCGTGAGTGGTGATGCGTGAGTGGAGATGCGTGAGTGGAGATGCGTGAGTGGAGATGCGTGAGTGGAGATGCGTGAGTGGAGATGCGTGAGTGGAGATGCGTGAGTGGAGATGCGTGAGTGGAGATGCGTGAGTGGTAATGCGTGATTGATGATAGGGAATGGTGATGCGTGAGTGGCGATGCGCGAGTGGTGATGCGCGAGTATGTTGGGTAGTGAGGAGTGAGTGATGGTGCGTGAATGATGATGAGCGAGTGGTGGTGAGTGAGTGGTGGTGAGTGAGTGGTGGTGAGTGAGTGGTGGTGAGTGAGTGGTGGTGAGTGAGTGGTGGTGAGTGAGTGGTGGTGAGTGAGTGGGGGTGAGTGAGTGGGGGTGAGTGAGTGGGGGTGAGTGAGTGGTGGTGCGTGA
>BLKR01012028.1:0-24457 GCA_011170035.1 Teleogryllus occipitalis | reverse complement strand
GAGAAAGAGAGCGAGCAAGAGAGAGAGAGAAAGAGAGAAAAAGGGAGAGAGAGAGAGAGAGAGAGAGAGAGAGAGAGAGAGAGAAAGAAAGAGAGGGAAGAAAAAGAGAGAGAGGGGGAAATGAGAAATAAAAATGGTAGTGCCACGGCAACACATACTTTCTCACATTCTTTGTAAGTTTTGCAATTTTTGAGAATTCTGGACTTAAACGAAAATGAGAGTGGCACCATTTTTAAAAGCTCTATTCCAGAAAAACGAAAGAAAAAATTTGAGCTGTTTCTGATTTTTTTAAACCTACATTTCACGCCAATTACGTACAACTACTAATATTTTCGAAAAATTGTCCACGACCTTAATGATTTATCTTTTCGGAACTGATTTCATTAATCTATCAATATTGTAGTTTGAATTTTTTGGAATGGAAACCTTTGCAATTTTCGCAAATATAGAGTGTTCACCAAAAATAGGATTTGCAAAATGTTTATTAGAGTATTTTGCTGTTTTCGAGAAAAAAATAATCCAAAAGTTTGATTAATTCATTTGTTTCCGAGAAAAAATTGTTTTTAAACTGAATATCCCTTTCGTTCATTATTTGTATTTAATATCAGAAAAATCTACGAGTATTACAAAGTTTAAAGAATAGATACATCGGAAACAATTCCTGCAAAAAATGTGATTTTTAATTTCTAACTCCAAAATTTTTGAGGACCTCATTTGACACCGTAGTGTGACTCTTAGTGTACTTTATTACATACTACAATATTGTATTATATACTAAATATACAGGTGTATTAGGTTTTATTTTTATTTAAATAGATGTATTTACTTATTTACGAGACGTAACGAGTATTAACGTGATGTAATAAAATGTTCAAGGTAGATATATCTGTTCTACTGTAGTAAATTTCCATTCATATGGTAGAAATTAGTGGTGCTTCTACAGCTCATACATTTGTGACGATCAATCAGGACACGCCTACAATATAATTTTAGTAAGCGAATATTTAATTCCAGAAGTGACGACATGGACAATAAACAGTGGAGGGAGACGGGAAAATAAAATGTATTTCTACTTAAATCAAAACAAATCTGAAAGATGTGATCAATAATAAATGTGACGGACGTTAATTAGGAAAAGAGAAAATGAATTGAATAAACATTACTTTATACAGAATGTCGCGAGAGGAAACGTCGAAAATTCGAAAATATTTTTTCAAGACAATTTTAAGCATATTTTGTCTAACAAACTATGCACATATTCAAAATGTTTGAGCTTTAATAAGCACTCAAAAATTCGTTTGAAAAATGTTTTTAGGCAAAAACTGGCATTGCAGAAGCATAGAAACGCCAGAAATCAGTAAATTGTTTATTAGCCACAAAAGAAATGATTATACTTGATCAGAAAGAAAAAATAATCGGGAAATAAAAAACAGTCAAATTGTATAAATGGAGTGCTTTTTTTAATTTGTGGGTTATTCGTACTATTAGTTTTTCTTAAATGTTTGCTTGAAGTGAAAATTGAAGAATATTTTATCTATCTCAAAGGGCTCAATTTTTTTCTTTACATTTTGATGAAACGAAAGTAGTTTCGTAAAACAGACGTAGGAGCTATTTTCGTTGAACACGCTGAATTTTACAAACTTGCAAAAGTTATAAATAACTAGTGAAAACCCGTCAAAATTTGACGGTGAGATTGAGATAAATGTAAAATACTGTGCCCAGACTAATGTTCACAAAATGTTGCATTGTTTGGATCTTAAGTGTATAACGAAGATATCTGTGATGTGGAGTTTCCAAAATTTTGAACACGTACGGCCCATGATCAGGTAGCAATGCAATATCGGCGCCAAATGACACAAAAGAAAGAGCACTATTATACTGACGGATATTATTTCTAAAGTTTTTTGATGTGTGATCACCTCCTACAAACAACTTTGATTTCTTCTGGTATATTGCTCGAAGATAAACTTATTTTCCCATTTAAGCAACACAGAGTAAACTCGTTTGCAGAATTTCTCTCAAATGCAAAGTACAAAGTAGAACAAAACTGACATTTCATAGTCAACGACCCACCAGAAAACGAAATGACCTCACTATCACGACACATACGCTGACTTTCTCTTTCCCTGCGTCCAGTTAATGTACATTTGCGTCTTTTGGGACGCGTGGGCAACGATTCGGAATTTGACATAACCTGTGAACAACTTCACTACTTCAGTACAACCGAGCAAAACCCACTGTCCGAATGTTCTTTACAAAATACACCACAAAAAACAAAAACATGCAAACTGTCAACGTCACAATGCAATTATTACACTGAAACAAAACTTTGACGAATTGTAAACAAATCTCAACAATCAAAACAAAAAAAAGCAGCGCCACCATGAAGCAGCGTGGACATCTATCGACTCATGTATATCGATTTTGAAACAGCCATCCTTTGGAAGAAAAAAATTGACTATTGATAAGCGTACTATTAAAGAATGATTTAATTAATTAATTTGCACTGTAAATGTTGGTGAATCAACACAAACAATATCTGATAACACATCTAGGGATCATATTCTTTCATTTAAAGGAAAAAATACTACAATCGGTTCAGTAGAAGCTCTAAACGATGCCATGGCAGAATACCCTATTTTTTTAAATATATAGATAGATAGATGCATAAAAGTAGCTCTGCTAGTGTGCTGCGGTAGTTTTGCTAGTTTTATCCGCGTTTCGTAAAAAATGTCATACATTATTTGTGACAAATATAAAGTAAAATATGAAACACTACTTTAATTCTGCAGAATATTTCATGATATTTGAATGGACTTGCTAAAAATATACGATTTTCTCTTCTTTTTATATATTGTGACAACAATACTGTCTCTTAATGGCATCAGTCGAATATCACGCAAAGATGGAATAATGGTAACTGTTGAGGCATTAAATACGTAAATTATTGCAGAGGAACGAGATAAACAACAGAACGTACTGAACAGTCAAGTTTTCAATACTTTTTAAAACTCCTGTTGGCGTTGAAATAACACAGCAATGTAACACTAAACTAAGACACGAAAATCTTAACTAAAATGTATCCTTACTTCGCAGATAGTTTTCAAAAAGAAATGTGAAGCATTATTCACATGAAATATAAAAAAATCTACACGGCAGACTGCAAGGACAATTTGAGTTTTGTTAGTATCATCTCCATGATGATTGAGGCACGTAGCGTTTGTGTGCCTGTCAGACAAATCTTCTAGGCAGGTCCACTACCATCTGTGTACAGGGACGTGTGTTTGAGCCAGCAGCACCTGCTGGGTGAGGGTAAATGTCATCAGGGGCTTCAGAATCGGTAGGGTCGGCGTGGACGGTGAGGTCCGCGAGGGCATCGGAGGATATGGGGTGATGGGTCGGATGCGGCAGTGAGATAGAAGGGCTGAGGGAACAAAATATGAAGCTGTAGACACTGCAGGTGGCGGAGTGGGAGGTGGCAGAGGAGGTGAGAGGAGGAGGGCGCAGAGATGAGGTGGGGCGGAGGAATGAAGTGATACAGCGGCGGAGGTGGAGACTGTGACAACGTTGGCGTCAGAGACATCTGGGGTGACAGGAACAGAGGGAGGGTAGGTATGGGTAGCAGGAGCGATAGAGAAAGCAGGGGGACAAGGGAAGCAAGAGCGACAGGGGCAGAGGGGACGACAGGGGCAGCGGTGGCGACAGGGGAGGCAGAAAGCAGAAGAGAGAGTCGAAGGGGATCACGGGGGCAGCGGGGGCGACAGGGCAGCAGAAGCGACAGAGGCAAAGGGAACGACAGGTGCAGAGAGAACGACAGGGGCCTAGGGGACGACAGAAACAGAGGGAGCGACAGCGGCAGCGGTGGCGACAGGGAAGGCGGAAGGCAGAAGCGACAGTGGTGAGGAAGTCACGGGGGCAGCGGGGGAGACAGGACAGGGGAAGAGACGGAGGCAGAGGGAACAACAGGGGCAGAGGGGGGCGACAGGAGCAGAGGGGACGACACGGGCAGAGGGAACGACAGAGGCAGAGGGGACAACAGGGGCAGAGGGGACGACAGAAGCAGAAGGGAAGACAGAGGCCGAGGGGGCGATAGAGGCAGAGGGGACGACAGGGGCAGAGGGGACGACAGGGGCAGAGGGGACGACAGGGGCAGAGGGGACGACAGAGGCAGAGGGAACGACAGAGGCAGAGGGAACGACAGTGCCAGAGGAGACGACAGGGGCAGCGATAGCGACAGAGGCAGAGGTGGCTACAGGTGCCCGGTGTCAGGTTCAGTGAGGGCGACAGAAGCAGAAGAGGCTACAAGAACAGCGTGGTCGACAGGGGCAACGAGGGGGGGGGGCAGGACAACAGAGGAATACGCTGGCAAGCCGGTGGGGGTCGCTGAGGTGTCGATGCTACGGGAGCAGGGGGCCGGTGGGTTCAACGGACTCGTGGGTGAGATCGCCGAAGGGAGGGGGAAGGGAGCAGCGAGGCGGTGCGAGTGTTTGGTGACTGAGGCGACGCGGCGATGGTGGCGGCGGGGGCGGACGGGCCAACGAGGCCGATGCTCGTTAGCGACTGATGTACGGCGCCGTGCCGAAGCTCTGTTGACTCAGTCAGCCCGCAGCGAAGGCGCGCTACCAACACAAGCCAGTGCGCCATGTGATTCGGCATTCACTTCCGTGTTACGAGGTCCCGAGCCTAGGTCGAAACTGTTTGAAGCTTTGTAGTTGACCATTGTGCTACCCAGATCATGAAAATGTTCCTAAGAAACTTCCTAAGAATAAATCGGGTGTTTTCGTGTTTTCTTTGTTAGACAAGTATCTCATTCCAAAAATGGAATATGTTAACATAATAAAAGCAATAAAAGTTTATTGACTGTTTTATGAGTAAGCTGTAACATTAATATCTGTCGTGAAACAAGTATCATTTCTGCAACTTCCACAATTTATTTGTTTTACGGAGACTCGTTTTATGCTCTGTCTCGCTCTCTCGATATTTTATGCAGAAGCATTACGTTGTTAAAACGAAATACCATCATAACGATTTATCAGCTGTAGTCATGTTATTGACATGCATTTATTTCATAACGTGAAATGTTGAAATCATATCTCTAACATCTCGGTAGAGCGGTAATGGGGTAACCTCTGGTCGATTGTGGGATACAGCGTGCTACTGTTCTACTTCACGTAATATCACGCTCTTACTCATCGTACAGTTACTAAAAAATGTTTCAAAATGAGTGTTAAAGAGGCTATTTTCTTTAATAAGTGGTACATTCCAGTTCTCGGACATTGAACTCCGTTTTTACTTTGAATTGTCGAGCATTGAAAGCATTGGTTAGTGCAAAAAATACTAAAAAAATATTTCAGATGTCTGTTATTTTGTTTATAATTAACAATAATCTTGTTTCAATGTCCTATTGCATGGAATCTTTTGGAATTACATAAATAAATTCAATATTTACTTTTATTAACTATGCAATAGTTGCGTTTTCTGGGCCGCAGTTCGAATATCATGAAAGCTATGGAGACAAAGCAGTGGGCCGAGCTTCCACAAAGATACATAATTTAAAACGACTCTATTCTCAACAGAGCGATAAATCAGTTCATTTATTAATGGGACTTACAGGAGCGGGAAAATAACAAGCCGGTAAACGTTCAAGTATATTTAATGCTAACTAATGATGCATATTCTTCGGAATGACTTTGTAATTATGTAGTAGCATAAATTTACACAGTGAAGAGAAGTTATATCACAGTATATAATAAGTTATATAACAGACGTTATACAGCACGACAATAAAAAAATACCATTTAATTCGTTTTATCTTAAATTAATTTACACTCTAACATTAATACTACTGGGCAACACACTAAATTTCTCATAGGGACAAAGTGGAGTAAGTCTGCACATAAAAAAACCAATCGGAAGAAATGCTATTTGTTCTTACAATCCTAAATCACATTTCAAAGATTGGCGACTTCTACATAAAAGTAGTAATACATTAAATGTAATGTTTGTAGTGTAATGTTCAACTTCTTTGAATCAATCCCAATGGACATTGAATTGGATGTTTGTGTACATTACAAAACGGAAGAAAGCAAATTGGATACTGAATAATGTATTAATTTCTAAAGAATTTTACCATTGAGTGTGTGGTTTTGGAAAAAAATGGAGAAATGAAAATTATATTTTGGAATAAGATATAAAACGTGATTGAAATAGGGCAGCATTTTTAAAATCCATAAACTCATTTGTTATTGTAATATATTCAATCAAATGTTATTTTACTCTAACATTTAAGTAAACTCCATGAGTAGTGAAGTGCATAACGTGCTGATTACCGAAACAAATAGCAGTAATGGAGATGAAAAAATAAGATTCTACAAATTGAACTAGTTTCAGTCAATTAACTGGAGTATATGTGTACTCTCAGAATAAATATCAATAGACAAACGTATTTTTATACATAAAAGGGTAGCTGAAAGTAAGTTAAATAAGTTCGAAATACAGTGTTAAGGATCCGAAGTTACAACTCAACTTTGAAGTCAAGTACGACGAAGCAAATGCCCATGAAATTCAATGGAGTAGAACGTCCCCCACGACCTTGCAGCAGGCCACGAAGGTTTGAATGTTCTTTCTTCATTTATGAGTCGGCACTTAACACAGTGCTTCAGCGGGAGGCCATTTCGGGGTGGTCACAACTTCGTTTACGACCATTCTCGAGAGTGTCGATTCGAGACCTGCGATCTATTCTTCAATTTAACGGGAACCTTCTGAACCGATTCAGACTCGTATACACCCAAATACTTCCATTACTTCCATTACATCCATCCATAAAATCTTTATGAACATCAGGATAGGATATGTGCTGAAATAAACTAGTGTAGCAGTCCATAGTGCTCATTTTGGCACATGTTCCTAAGATATCTGCTGCTGAATCACACAAAAAACTTACTTTAAAGATGTTTTAAGACCTTTTCTTATCAAAACTTTATTGTTCAATGCGGTTATATCATCAATAATTCAAGTTAAGCTAAGCTTAATAGAGTGTGATGCATATTGCAGTACATTCATAAGTAAAACATTTAACAATATTTTTCTAGTAATTTTATTTAATCGGTCGGAAACGTTTATATCACATAGTAATGTATTACAAAAATATTTTAAAATACCGAATAAGGCGATGATCTTTGAAAATATTTTATAAACAATTAATTTCGCCCCTAAAAGTATTGTACCAATTATTAATATTATGTAATTATGACCACGTAAGAATTCTTTAAACGAGGAAACAAATATTACAATATAATTAGTTAAACATATTGCTGAGTTATATCATTTCAAGAAAAATGATTTCGCTTTCATCTAAGAAAAGGTTAACGTAAGACAATGCCATGAAAAATAGCATTATCTCTTGCTACGAAACAACCTCAATATACTAAACGTTTTAGTTTGCGTAGTTGAGCATAGCGCAGAATTGTTCTGCTGGAAAGAAAGTTCAAGTGGTTTCCTAACCACTTTTGTATCGTACAATGAAACGCTATATTAGTGGCAGTTAAATGGTGTCGTTAATAAGGAAAACATTTTTAATATTATAATATTTTATTAACGGCCATTTTTCTGACAGTTCATATGCAGTTACGTACCTACTTAAAAATAAACATTACTTCGTTTACACTAGTTTTTGTAGAGTTCTTCTAATTTAGGTCTAAAGTTATTCACAAATGTTATTTTACAATTCAATAAGTTACCTATGAAAAATAATTTAAATCAATTATTAAACCACTGCAGTTACCAGTTAATAACAAATGCTTATTTGCAAGCACGTTATTAATGATTAAAAGATACCATCACATTCACAATTATTTTCTTCTCCATTTTTCAACCTGTGAACATCAAGTATCGTTATATGATCTCGCAATCTGATTCGTAGCAAGGCGACGACGTGGTAAATGTAGTTTCCAGAGAGACACGGAACATAAAGTGTTTGCTACCAACACCAACACATCTCATTCCATTAATTAGCAATGTACTCATTCTAGCACTTCATTAGAAAGTATAATTAGAGTCTAACGAAGGGATACACGGATGATTCAAACCATTCTATTCTAAAATGCGTCGAGAACGTACACCTTTCATGTCAAACTGCGTGTAGCCGCGAGAAGATATTAGTTTTGTGTTTGACGCAAATTGAACGAGCTTCCTTAGACAGCAATTCAATAGAGCCCGTTCATCTATCGACCAAAAGACGTCCATAGAACATCCCCTTCCACGCGGACGGCAACAGGTCTCTTATTGACGTCGCGCGATCGTGTCAAATAAATCCGACAGCTTTTCAGAGTTGGAAATCCAAGAGGAATATATTTACCGGCAGGTCACAGTTGATCCTTTGGTCCTCCCCCGGCCTTAAAGCAGGGACAGTCAGGAGGCGTCATTGTCGCCTTTCGAACGCCCGACGGAAGGACTTGCGAAAGCAGTGGTCAGTTGCCATCATGAAGTTGGTCAAAATATGAAAACGAAATGCTTTTGAGAATATTAAGTTGAAATTTTTTGGAATAACATGTCTAAAAGGCAAAATAAACAAGAAATCTTGTCGATCAGTACGTTAAAGTGTCAATATGACCTTTCATAAACATGCTGAGACAGGAAGCCAGTAGTACTTGCATGAAAAGTAAATATAAAAGAGATATACGAAAATACATTCATTGTTTCGGCTGTCATATCTCAGGCTTTCTCAGGGCAGTGATCTACTCTGAGGAAGCCTCCGACATGGCAGGCGAAACGTCGGCTCCTCAGCCCAATACGCGGGGTCACCCGGACATCCAAGAAGTCATAGACTCAAGCTGCGGGAGTTAACGTAAATATAGTTACACAGATGCTCGCACGAGGTATGCAGATTCCCCAAGCAACATTGTGAAATTATGTCTTGCGAATTCTTGTAGTTACGTAAAAGCAACAAAGCAAAATGTATTCCTTACAGCTTAAATTATTGAAGAAAACATAAATTGGTTTGCGTTAATAACATCTCTGAGAAGTAACAACAAAACCGTACGCCATGAAGTATTCAAATACCCTGGGCGAGTACTGGATAATGAATTTAAAAATTTGCCACTAAAAATTAAAACATGAGAAATGAACTCGAAATGTAACAAATGAACAAGAAAAGTATCATAAGTATCACGAACACGCAAGACTCATCGCCTCAGACACTCTGATTTTTAAGTGACTTCATCAGAAGACAGGGTATCATCGAAAACGTATCGACCCAACATCTGAAGGTCATTGGAATTTACTCGTATGTCCTGCGTGGGTTACTACGTACACCACACTTTGTCTCGTTCTACCAGAAGGATTGCTCCCCGAAGTGGACACCTAGTCTTTTGACATTATCCGCACCCCAATCTGGTACAAGAACACCTTCAGGCTGGTATCCGGATCCCATCGAAACGCAGTTACCCTTTAAAGAAACCTCCTCATTTAAACCTGGGTTGGGCCACTCTGCCAGTTCAGAGCTACTAGTTTTCCAGTTTACCACAAAGTCAAAGTAAGCGCCAATCACAATGCGCCATGATAAGTCCCTCATCTAGGCCCAGTGTCGGGCCACTGCCGTGACAAAGCCAAGTGTCCAACTAGGGGCCACCCGGGCTAAGGCCCGGGGGCTCGGGACTTCCAACTCACTGCACCACCGTCAAGCTATCGACGTGAGTATCGCCAGAACCTAGGCAACCTAACAGGGGGTTCATGCTCCCAGTCGGACTTTTATATGTGGAATCGGGAGAGCAAGTCCCTCGCCAAATCCTGCTCAAAGGTAGGTGGCAAACCTACTCAAAGGGAGGTGGAGAATTGCTCCTCAATTCTCCCACTGCCTCCAATTTGAAGCTAACGACGTGGGTACCGTAAAAGACTCGGGACTGGGTGAACGTCTCCGCTCCACGTAAAGCCTCCGGTCTTGCCACCGTCTACCCCCTCCCCCTTATGGGGGGAGTGCATTGGAGGATGAAAAGAATCGTCGTGGACACAGAAAGTAAGTTCAGTGAAGTTTTCGTCAGCAAACACACAGGCATTTTCGACGTTCGAAGACCGTCGGCGTGTGTATATTTGAGAACTGAGCTTCCCCTCAGATCAATCTGAACCTCTGACAGCAGCTTCTCACCAATGGGGAGTTTCGTATTTTATTTTTAATTATTTAACATAATAGTGAAAACAAAGTGACGCGTGAATTAAAAATACAATAGGTGAGTGCTTGCTTGATTACTTACTTTAAGATCATTTGTGAATAAAGGTAGCGTATAGTATTTTAGCAAAATTTGATAAAAATATTTTCTTAAGTAATGGGATCAATTTGCATAAGAAAGTAGAGTGTAGAGTATAGTACACACATATCAAGAACAACGAAAATTTTTGTAAAAGGTTAAACGAGGTCAATTGAAATCACTGCACGAAGAACATATTTGTGAACATTTTATTTCAGAATGTCTTAATAAACCCCCAATCAGTATTATAGTATTAGTAGCAGTATTTTAATATTATTAAGATGTCCCATAGCTTGAACATACTTCAACGAGAAGACGGATGTGACGAAGGGCTTGAAGTCGAGGAATTGGAGAGAAGACGGGACGGATGATAGGAAGAAAGATAAGGAAATAAGGAGAGAGGACTGGTGCGAAGACGATCACGAACCACTAAAGTAATTACAACAATATCAGCGACTAATTAGGGTCTGGCTGCCGAATCCAACACTGAAAAATGCCCAACTCTACAAATACCTAGACGAGTGTCCGTGAATGGAGAGTTTCTAGCTTAGTTCTTCTTCTAAACACCAAAATTCTAACAAATTTGACCCTGAGCACATTGAATGCAACCTTCTCTACTGGTAAAAAGAGATTACTACTTCGTTTACCATTCGTTTACAGTCAGATCATTCGTAAATGGATTCAACACTGTCTCTAGCAAGACGTTCACATCTGGCAACATCACTGCAGATTTTGTCCATGCACTCATTTTGTCGGTCCATTCGTTTACAGTTAGATTGTTCGTAAATGGCTTCAACACTGTCTCTAGCAAGACGTTCACATCTGGCAACATCACTGCAGATTTTTTCCATGCACTCATTTTGTCGGTTTATTCGTTTACAGTTAGATCATTCATAAATGGCTTCATCAGTGTCTCTTGCAAGACATCTGACATCGTTACCTCAGATTATGTCCATGCACTTTGCACATGCATTTTGTCGATCCATTCGTTTACAGATAGATCATTCTTAAATGGTCTCGTAAATGGTCACTTGATTATTCACATGCATTTTGTCGGTTGTTTCGTTCACAGTTAGATCATTTGTAAATGGCTTCATCACTGTCTCTAGCAAGACGTTCACATCTGGCAACGTTACTGCAGATTATGTCCATGCACTCATTTTGTCGGTCCATTCGTTTACAGTTAGATCATTCGTAAATGGCTTCATCACTATCTCTTGCAAGACGTTCATTTGCTGCATTATGTTCATTTTCTTCCCGACCTGTCAAAGAGGTCCCCTCTTAGAGTAAGTCCTCTAGAGTAACGTAAGAACCCCAGGGTGCATCGCGATGAGCGTCGCATGCGCACACTGTTCGCCGGCGGCGGAGACGACCCGGACAATCCACTTGCGGGAGCGAACACGTGTCTGGGACGTCCGCGGGGGCGTGGCGAGGCCGGTGGGGGGCGGGGAGCGACCGAAGGCAGAAGAGCGCGCAGGGGGCGTGGCGGGGGGGGCGGGGAGAGGCAGGGAGCGTTATCGCGCTCCATCGATTGGGCGCCGAGGCGCCGTTGCTTGGATACGCTGCCGCCGGCGCTGACGCCGCCGCCGCCGCCGCCAACGCTCGAGAGGCCGCCCTCGGGGCGCAGCCCGCGTCCTTCCGACGCTCGCCCACGCCCACGCCCACACCAGCGGCCACGCCCCCTTGCAGGGCCGCCATGCCACCCACGCGCTGAGCCCTCCTCCCGCAATTTGTGTGCGATGTTTTGAGCACACGAGGACAAATAAAACAGGAAAGACTCTCCGTAGACGCATCTTGCTGGTAAGAGTGCTAGCAATAGAAATTATATTGGTAACGCGAGCTGCAGATTGTAACAGAAGAAAACTTAAAATGAGTACTCACCACAATGAGAACAGATTCTGAATAGTTTGTGGTATGAGTTTTTCTTAAGAGACGAAAGGGGCTCTTAGGGCTGCCATACCACGCGCTGGGTCTTTCTCCCGCAATTTGGGTGCGAGGGGACGAGAAAAAATAATATGTATTGCAATTCTGCACTGTTATGTAGACTTGATTCAACTAATCAGTGGAACTATAAATCACTCTCAAACATTGGGGTCCGTTAATGATTTTAACAGTACACCGTCCGTTAAGTCTGTCGACTGTCTCCAAACAAATTGCAACTAAGGATTGTGAATGAACATTTGTGTTCAAAGTAAAGGAATTTTTAATACGAGTTTACTATGAAAAACTGGTATAACGAAAGCACTGCCATGTGACCCAAATTAAGTCTTCTTCCTGTAATTTGAGTGCTTATGCTAGAGAATAACAAACAACATTCGTCGTAATCCTATACTGTTAGATCGACTTTATGCAACCAATCCCGAGAAAGATAAACAACTCTTAAGCGTTGGGGTTCGTTTATGATTTCAACTTAAGTACAATCCAAGCAAATAAATTGTTGCAAAAGATTGTTTATGAATATTCCTGACGAAAGAAAAGTCATTTCCTAAAATGAGTTTTTCTTACGAGAAAAATGGGTTGCTGACGACCGCTATGCAACGCGCTGGGTTTTCCTCCTGCAATTTGGGTGCTAAGCGAAGACGATTACAAATAATATTTGTCGTAATACTGTATCGACTTGGTGCAACCAATCAGAGGTTCGATCAATCTGTCATGCGTCGGAGTCCCTTAATATTTCCGCCGTCCATGAAGGAAAATAAAAAAAAACGTAAATTGCTGCTAAATCTTTTGTATAAATACTCCTGTTCCAAGAAAATACATTTCTTAAAAACAGTTTTTCTTATGAGAAGATTGAATTTGGAAAGTACTGAACGACACACAACCAATATTACAAATAACGAACTCGTTGTTTATAAACCTTGGCTATGACTTTCATTTACAAATTTCAATCGCATCCTTCAGTTACTTTATTTTGGTTTTATGACAATAATGTATAATAAAATCCTAACAGTACAGCTGTGAAATTACCATACAGCTGGGAAGATACCTATCCGATGAGTTCAACCGTCAGAACGTAGGGAAAATAAGCCATCTTAGACATTTGTCATTTTGTTGGAGAACGTTTTTGTGCAAAGCGCGGGAAACTATTTCGCAACCAAAGGCGGAATTCGTTTCGATATACAGACTATCGTGTAAAATATCATTAAAATGTTTACTTAAAAGTATACTACTCTCTAGCTATATTCCTTCTCTTTTCTGTAAAATGACTACTTCATATTTCTTGTACACTGGGTATATACTAAGTAAGCTAAATGTACTTAAACCCCTGAATGCACCACACCCAATGGAGATAAATCTCTTAGCTGTAACATTACGATGTTGCATTACTGTATATATGTTAATAAATGAATGCAAGTGTGTAAAATTTAATGGACTTCAAAATAAAATAAACTTCAAAGTTAGTCTTATATTTTCACAGTGGAATAATTTTATTGCCATTTTTGAAATGATCTCCGACATTTTAAATAATTTCCTGCAAATTGAAAGACTACGCAAGGCTCTGTGAAAGAATAATTACAATCACCTATATACAAGATACTGTACACATCGTCAACGGGATTCTCTAATCCATTTCTATTCAGAATGAATTGGGGAGAATAGCTACTCATAAGCATAGTATGAAATAGCTCTCAGAAAATTCCGTAGACATTCATTAAATGGGGCACTAACTTCGACAGTGGGTAGTTCTCGTAACTACTGAGAAGCAATCAACCTTACTCTCTGAATTTCCGAGATGAAAATATGTTGATATCTTATTAATAGGCTCCTTACGTGATATGCGAAACACTCAAACTGTGTTAAGTCATACGTTTCCGCGACCAGAGTCATGTAAAGGATCTTGGCTGTCCAGGTGACGCTTGGCTTGCCTCTGACAAGCCCTAAGGAAGACCACTAAAAGATGGTCGAAACGTCGGCAACACAGCCTTCGACGCGGCGTCACCCGGACAGCCAAGATCATTTACAATCAAATTGAGTGTTTTCAGCTTAGTACTTATCGCGCCGTTAAAAATTATTTTGCATTTTCTTATATTGAGCTGATGTTCATAGCGGTAAAATTTTATCAATAAACATTTTCATTTCTGATCTTTTCATTATCCTCCTTTATATCTCGCTTACTTATTGCAAATTTAAGCATTTTATGTCTTTCTTTGGTCTTAATTTTATTTTTCTCTATCTCCCACTCGTTTGTTGCGCTTTTCATCTTCTTAGTGTAAGTCGTTTTGTGACATAATTCATTGCTTATTATCTGGGAATTTATCGTGATGGAGGAAAAGACTGTAATAGTCTGTCTTAACGATCGCCGTAATTTAACAGATAATTTAGTTTTAGGGCAATGCTTTGTCTGCAAATTATGTTGTAAAAAGGTGATGAACATTTCACGAAACTTTGACAAGTTTGTTTGTAAAACACTGCGTTACACATATTTTCCTTCCTGGATGCTAATGAATGTTCTTAAAGAAATTTTTCCGCTGAAATTGAGAGAATAATTCGTTTTTCCGCATCAAATGTTTATTTATTCCGAAGTTGAAGACAGATTGCTTGACATGACAATTATGAGTACAAAAAGTCTCAACCTGTAGTTTTCAGTGAATAGAAAAGTGGGCTTATCAAGGAAATTTTCTTTCTAAAAAAATTGAACACATTGTATTATGGACCTAAAGTAGATGAAAAAAATTAAGCCAGCCATATTTGTTGTCAGTCTGTCTAGTTTTGGAAATTCTGGAGGTTGCGAAAGAGGTAAACATACATCAGTGACATTCACTATATCGAAAATTTGGCTTTAACATCAAAGGCACCCAATCGCTATTTGTCTTGAACAGTACGAGGAATAATTGCTAAATTAAGAAAATCTGCTCAGCATCCAGATCTAGATATACCTCCCCCCAGAAAATCCTTCATATACAGTTCAGATACCTAGTGCAATTTCCGTCCCTTGAAGAAATATTGCAAATGGTATTAGCGGCAAAGAAAGCATCAGCAACAGTATAACTGATTATGAACATGGAAGAAGCCTAGAATAGTAAACTACTGAATTCCGATAGTTCGAACTCACACGAATGACTGTGTTAATCATCAGAGATGTAATTAATTTTCACCTATAAGCAAGGCATACATGACGTGGTTTAAAATCATCCGCAGTAATCAATCAAATTTCCAATCACAATAAAAGTAAAATAATGTCAGTATAAGAATAATTTGAATAATCTCATAATCTTTTCCTTGTCTTTCCATTAAATATTTTACACTGTATCCAATATAACGAAACTCACTTTTAACAAGTTAAAAAAGCCACAAACGCTGAATTCGAAGGTATACAAGCAAGGCATACATGACGTGTTTTAAAATCATCCGCAGTAATTAATCAAATTTCCAATCACAATAAAAGTAAAATAATGTCAGTATAAGAATAATTTGAATAATCTCATAATCTTTTCCTTGTCTTTCCAGTAAATATTTTACACTGTATCCAAGATAACGAAACTCACTTTTAACAAGTTAAAAAAGCCACAAACGCTGAATTCGAAGGTATACATGACACAAATATGAAAATCATTTAACAGTCCGAGCGACAAATTCGTATGCTAGGCACATCCAGCAGGCGAGACGAATCTGATGAAGATGCAGTCCAAGCTCCATGCTGTAGCCGTGAGGCCTCGCAAAATGCAAAGCCTGGCACGCTCCGCGACCTGGCAGCGGCGAACGAGTTCACGTGCGGCTTCCGACAGCTTCGTGCTGCATTCTTAATGGTACACGTGCAGGACAAAATGTACAAAGCAAGATGCTGTCGGCATGACTGATTTGGGAGAGGGAGTCCTATATGCGTCACGAAGGTAGAACCGCAGGTCTTCGCGGTCGTCGGGCATGCAACAGTCTGCTCTTCGACATACAGACGTTGCAACACTTATGCTTCAGTGTCTATACTTTTATTCAAATATTTGCATTGTTGAAAGATTAATATAGAAATATTGCTATTTAAGTGCAACATCTCAGTCTTGAGCAGATAATTTGCGATACCTTTTGTACAGTACTGGAAACATAAATTGATCGCGGCCGTCTGCGGCTAAGTTCAGCTTTTGCACGGCTTGGACAGCCCTTGTCATGACGAAACGTCGCAGGCGGAGCCTCACAAACCATCGTAGCCAATCTCAACGCAGGGGGGAGTGCCCTAACAAAATTACGTCGTGCAAAATGGCGGGCGCCGCCAGTTCAGATGTGGAAGTATTTTCAAATGAAAAATACATGAAAGAAACACTTCAATGAACATGAAAGTAAATTCATTGAAATATATATGAACTCATAGCACTTAACCACTGTTAACACAATTCTTTTTGAAGAAATTACATTGATATCAGATAAAATAACACTAATTTTAGAACAATTACGTTCTTATAGATATTTAAATTCCAATATTCTTGTCCAAACGCAATTTATGAACTTTATCAAATGACCAGTTTACTACAGAATTTTGCGATAAGAAAAACGATTATAATTGCATATTTTCAATTGTTCATATGTATATTACATTTGCAAAAATGCAAAATACTGTCTTTCTCGAATCGTTAGGACTTCTAGGGAACCATTTCAATAAAAGAAAGTAAAATTCAAAGACCAGCTGCATATTTATCATTAAAGTAACAATTAAACTAGATGTTAAGCAATTAATTTGCATCTCATGTCAAAATTGTTATTTTGCTATCATCAAATCAGGGACAATTTGGGGACACTCCGCGGCAAGAATAGCGCATATTTCGGAATTGTTTATAAAAGTGTTAATTGTTGCAAAATTGTTAATTCGCAGTTTTTGGTTCTGGGACATCAGAAAACCCTTCCCACTTTAGAATTGCAAAAATTGGAAATTGTTTATAATTTTACAAATTTTGCAATTCTGTTTTATTGTCTCATCTCATTTCCCTTTACACAAGATGCAAAATTCCGCAATCCAACCGGAGCTATCGCCTTTCGTTTTCGAGATATGCAATTGTTTATAGGATCTTAGCGTCTGATGACAACCCTCACTTGTTTCCAACCCCCAATTCATTCGATCTTGGCTGTCAAGTATAAAATTCAAATAGTTTTGCAGTGTCTTGCTTTCTGCTGATTAAATTGTATTAACGATTTGTGACTTACGACAAATCGGTGGAAATTGTTGCTCATAGGCTGTTTTTTAACTTTCGATTCTTCATGTATCGTTGACACACGTTTTATTATAAATAAATTCTCTGGCAAATTTCAAAACGAAGATTTCTTTATGGTCCAAGATTTCTTTATGGTTGAATGCATTCTATTCAGTGGTGCAAAGTGTATGCCAATATGTTTAACGTCTAGCGAGGAAATTCATTATCAACAAATTATTTTGCAAAGCGCTTTTGGACAGAGCGGTGGCATGAGAGATCATTTTCGTATTTATTCCACGAGGCAAGTTTTAGGCAGCAGATACATTCTGTGTATTAATTTTAATTTTGGTGAAATTGAATCATATGTGAATTTTCAAATACAACCATACATTTTTTACCTGTAATGAATATATTAATAGAGAAATTCAATGATGTCTCATTTGTTAATAATTTAAAGAGTAATAATGTGGATTTGACACCGGGCTTGAGCAATCCTTAACTCTAAGGCAAGCAACGCTTATCATTGGCTCTTCTGGTAATTCAAGTGGCCTAGCCTCGGAAGATTTCCCCGTTCTCCTCGCCTTAAAAGGCATAAGAGGCGGAGTCTGTAGAATGTGGCACCAATCCAATAACACTTCCCTCCCCTAGAGAATGCTTCGTTACTCCCTTTTGTGGGAACATGTTCTTGTCGTGTATTAAATTGTGAAAAATAATTTAAATTCAATATAATAAACGAATAAGAGTTTTGTTTGCATTGTAATGCTACACACATTTAAATATAGAAATAAGACATGCAAGTAAACAGTATACACATGTTTTAGGAAGACGAAAATTCTTTCTTATTATAACACTCATTTGTATACTTCTCACAGACAATATTGAGAAGTACGCCATCAATCTGATGATTTGTTCTGGTAATAATCGATCTTATACCTAATTGACATGAAATGTTAGACATTTCTAATGTCTGGTATGGGAAATTAAGTATGAGTTTTAAAAAATTATTGGAAATTAAGTATGAGTTAATTTTAATGAGAGAGCAATTTTGCGATGAAAATATTTTTTTAATGCATATATTCCAAATCCATATACTTCCTTACATTAATTAACGTTGTTTCCATTTCCATTGAAGGCAAGGACATAACATCCCTCACGCGCCTGTGTTTTGAAATGACCCTCAGAGAGGTCACTTGCTCTAGTCGCCGTGTTATTGAATTGAACTCTTGAAATGTTCTGTTCATACAGTAGTTCCCGAAACACGTAAATTCCAACAGGCGATCTCAAACTTATAGTAGTCACACCCTACTTTCAAACATTAGTAGATACCGCGGACTGTGAGACCGCACGTAGTTCGGTCAGACGAACGTAGTTCGAAACAGACTTCATTCTCGTTCATGAGCATGTGTTAATCTGTCCAACTTTTTTTGTGTTGGAGGGGCTGTGATTCTTGGGGAGATAATAGTGTAGTGGACATGGAAACCACTCTCTGTACCTAAGCGAGTTCGTTTCCTAGTGTGGACAAAACTTTTGGGGATTGGGAACCTTTCTGCGGACTTCATGAATTATTATAATATTGCGATACCAAATAGTGCGTCCTATTATCATTATAGTTTTAATTCAATTATTTGTCTTTCATTTTGTTTGCATTTTAATCAGTTTTCTGCTTCTTATATAATTTTGTTAATGTATTTTAGGAATGGGGTTTAACTGATGCCAATGTTATTCTTGATTTAAGCTAGATTGCTGTTTCCAAGTACACTCGGTTCAAGTCACGTCTTATTGCGATCGGTGAGCTGAAGAATACCTGCAGTAAGAGTGAACTGACAATATGCCAAGCTTCAGAAAAAAAATTTCAGAATCTCGAAGGGAATATTGATGACTAAAATAAAATATTGTAAAATGTCGCGATCGTAATAGTTGTGACTGTCAATCAAATAATATCCCAGCAGAATCTATAGCAAGGGCGGTCAGTTTTGCCCGCATGGGCATTCGTGTTCCTATTTATGCCTCGCGGGTGCTGCCACTCAAAATCGTCGCTGCAGCGGGCAACGAAAGAAATTTGAGCGCGGAAACATTTCTGGGAGGTGGGTAACTTAATTACAAAAGAGAACAATGAGTTTTTCATAAATAAAACATAATAACTGTTGTAAAAAGCGCTTATTTATTGGAAAATAAAAAAATTCGTAATGAAAATTTTCTGAAAAATAGAATTATAGAGTCCCACCAACTATGGGCCACCTCATAACTTCTAAACGGTTCCCGATATCGAAATGCAGTTTTCGCTAAACAATGCGGAATCATGGGGGAAGTAATGTGCGGTAGAGATATAATTCGAAATATTTTTAGTTTTCGGGAAAATTAATTATCTTTGATTTTTTAAATGGGACCATATATTTTTTTTCACTAGCGATAGATAATCATAAATAGACGAATGCATTGATGTAACATACGTGAATATTTTGATAGTATATTGAGTATAAAATTATACTTTCAGACATATGATTTTGAACTAAATGTACGAAATTTCCTGTTAGCAACCGTTGCCATTGTCGCATTTGGGGAAGATTGCCTTCGCGGCGCCGGCACTTTTGGCAGAATAGGGGAAAGGTCGCGAAGGCCACTTTCCCCAAAAGCGACAGTGTCGACGGCTGCAAGAAGAAAAATTGCACGTATAATTTCAAATCTCAAGTCTCATAATATAAATATATAAAAACGGGTTTATAAGTTTGTATTATTATCGGTTTTTAACTACCAATGCCTGAACTATTTTTTTTATTTAATCGCAAAATATCAAAAAATACTAATACAACCTTACCAATCAGTTTGAATTCATGTAATTCTGCAATTACAAAGTTAATTGTGAATGAACTTAAATTAATGAAGTAATTTAAATTAATTAAATTAAGTTTAAAAAATTAAAGACTATTGAAATATTTTATTGAAGTTTCTCAAGAAAATGTTTGTCTATCAGAACGGAGATGGGGAGGTACGCTTTCTCTAATTGTAAATTGGGAGTCAGAAAATAAACGGACACAGAATATTGCCTGGGAAGTGGGAAAATGAATATTACGCAACACTGTCGCTTAATGTCATCATTTGACGACTTTCCTGCTATCGAAACATCAAAATATTTTAGAAGATAACATTATTACTCAGCTTCATTTGTTAGCATAAAGTACTCAATAAATGGATTAAGACGTGCTTTTTTCGTTGGGACTCATCAGGGCTCTATCTTATCGCACGGTAAAGAAGTTATTTCGCTCAATGAAAGTAAGTTAAAATTAATAGTTTTTTTAGGAACGTTATTCTGGTGATTGCATCACCAAACAATTGTAATATCAAAAAACTAGACAATTACCATGCATGCCGCCATTAGTTTTTATTAATCAAAATTTCGAAAAAACGTACTGCTAGCACTTCGGTTAGAACATTATAATATGTAATTTCAGTACATTGTCCATAATCGTTACACTACGCAAAATTGTGTGGAGTGGATAGTTAACGTCAGAAAATAACTCCAGTTACTTGTAGTGATATACAGGACAGTTTGGTTAACTGGGCCAGATATGCTTTTTATTTATTTTTCTTCCATTTGTTTATCTTAAGTTAGCCAAACTTATTATATAATAATATGAAGTTAATATAAGAAACAGTAATACAAATTATTAATTTTCAAGTTTTAGCAAATTTCGTGGGATGCAGAAACGTAGACGAAAAAAATTATTCACTTAACTGCAGTATGGGATTAACTGATGCTCTTATTGTGGTCAAGTGAATTATTAAGAGCATGCTGAACACAGTTATACGAGTATATTATAAATAGGAGACAGATTTTAATGAAATATCATTTTTACTTTCTTGCATACCTACGTATACACGGAGTAATATACGTAATGTAGAGAAAGTTATAACTTAAATGTAATGCTGCGCGAAAAAACGGTGGATTTTCGGCAGAAAAAAAAATTCATTGCCGGGTCCTGATAACGAAAAAGTGGATAAATGCAGTTGCTTAATTAAGAGAAAAAAGTCCTCTAATATGTGATGTAGCCAGAATTCCTATTTTGTTGGTCCTTGATACCGAAAACTCAATTGCAAGCGAAACGCCCGCCGTCTGTCCGTCTGTGAACACTACTATCGCTTAAACCATGCGTAGGATTTTTTTTCAAATTGAAGAAACATCTGTCCATCTATCTGTAGTTGAAGCTTTGAAATTTTGAAAACCATTCTTTAAAACTTGGGGGTTTTTAGATCAAGCCCCATGGACATTCTCGAAATTTTCTCAAAAGTTTTGCTCAATTTTTTTCTTTAAATTTATTGTAATAACAGAGCAAAATACACTTATAAAAGTGGCATAGGTTCTATTTTCACGGTTAACAGGATTTTCAAAAATTGCAAAAGTTTGGATTTTTCTAGCGTCTTCCCACAACTGAAAAAATTGCAAATTTTTTTGCGAAAATTGACCAATTAAATAACATACAATTAAACTAATGTTAAAACGATAATAATTTGGAAGATGTAGCATTACAATAAATACTATGAAAAACGAAGAATTACTATGAAATTTACTATGAAATGAAACTATGAAATTTACTATGAATTACTATGAAAATAGAATTAATAAATACTATGAAAAACGAAGAAACGAACGATTTTTGGAAGGTTTAGATACCTGTAAATGCATTTTATCCAAAACCACAAATTTTTTGAATTGATCACTTTTATCAATAATCCTGCGATATTTAAGAAGCTATGTAAACAGTAAAAATGATAAAAAATGCCTTTACATATTTATGGGCTTAAAGAGTGTAATACAAATTTATTGGGGATCCTATTGTATTTTATTTCAATTATCTATGTCCCTGTCTGAAGTTGGGACTCATGGCAGTTGCTTAGGCCAAAGGACGGCCTTGCGAACAACTAGAAAACTCTAGCAGAAACTTCTACGAATCTAATACGAACGATATGTTAGAAAGAATAAAGATATCAAGTTTAGAAATTAAGAATACTCTTTTTATTCCCTTATATTACAAAAGTTCAAAATGTTACCAACTCTCTGATATTTGGAAACAAAATAAAATGGCCGTTTTTGTAAGCTTAAAAAGTCTTCGTACTCACCTGTTGAACAAAACATATTATGTTATTTAATACTGGGTATGAATTCCATTTGCTTTGATTATTGTCTCTAGTCTTTGCAACATAGATTTCAGCAACGTTTGCCGTAGTCGCAGGGTCAATTAAACTTCGGTCTCTCAGACATGCATGTTTAATATTTTTTTATTAGACAAACTGTATTTTCTATTTTCAATCCCATAACTGACCACATATGACCTACAGGGTCATATGCGATCAGCGAATGTTAGGGAATTTAAGAAGTGAATGAATTTGCTTTCTTAGTGTTTTAAGGTAGCTATGATCTAGTGGCGCCTCTAGGGTGACCAGATTAGTAACCAGGGAGGGCACCAAATATAAGAATAGTTACCGCTTAAATGTCCGACCTATTTTCATTACTGGACATTTGATTGATGCACAAGTCTGGTCTAAGGGATCCCAATTCTTTTGTTAATATTCTATCTTCATAATTCACGTTTCTGTTCGGTAAATATATTACTTTATTCATGTTAAAAATGGATGACGATATTCATATTGTTTTGTGAAATTTTTAATTTAAAACACGTTTACGAATTCTCGTACAGATCAAAATACAACCACTTTCGCACAGAAGCATTGAGGAACAGATTTTTTAAACACCGTGCTAACATACGTTCCTAACGTGTTTGCAAATGTCAAAATTCAGGCAGACACATGGCGCGATCGCACATGATTTGTGACCGACGAGTGCAATAAGCTCACATAATTCCCTCTCACTTTCTTCCCTACAATGAAGGAACCATCCTCGTGTTAAAGGGCCAAGCGGCGGCCACAGGCCTCCTGTGTCCAATGCCCTGTTGCCAAATCCTGAGCTGTTTCCACTTGCTCGGTTATCGCTTCCCAGCTAGGATAACAAAAATTACACTGCTGGCTTGAATAGCCGTTACAGCTTTCTTTCGGAAAATAAGTGTTTCAGTGCAGCTGATAATTAGTCGATTCTCGAAAATACTTAATTGAAAAAAGCACCTACCACTGACGCAGTTATTCACTTTCTATTCATCTGACTACCAATACAAACAATAAAAAAACGGTCTTATTTTCTTGTTTTATTGGTAACGGTTACGTAATATATTACAACTTTTACACTACTAACACTTCATTCTTCTAATAAACCTTAAGGAAACGAGAGAGACACGGCTGAGAGACAAAAAAATATATAATTATTGAAAAGCAAAACGATATATAAAATTCCACGTCTACAACTGATTTCAAAGTTATTTGTCAGATACATATTCTAATGTACAGAATAAAAAATGAGTAGTGCATGCAAAGATTTGAACCCGAGATCTTCAGCACAAGAAGAAGCCACCCAACCAAATACGCTACGATATTGTCTTGGGCAGGATACTTATGTAGTGTTTTGAATATTACAATGTTCTTGATGCCAGAAAATTCTTTCGAAAAATCGCAGAAGCTACTGTTTATTTCAGACAAAATTCTAAATAAAACGTATTTTAAAAATTAGTACTTAAAACGATTGCATTTGGAAATAAATCTCCAGCATGTGTATTGGTGGTGTTCGAAAACATATATTGTCACCATATAACTCAAACTTTTGCGAAAAACACTCATATTTTAAGAAACGTGCACATGAGATGTTTTGAAAGACTAATAATGAAGAGCAGATTACATTAAGAAAGAAATATGTATAATTATCTTTCGTCTAACGCAGTGTATTCTTCAGACAACGTTCACAGAAGTAACGAATAGTACACAGAAAACTGCCAGAATAGCAAACATTCGTTTCGGTACATTTTTCAGTTTTAGAGGCATATCATTTTGTCACTCAATAGATCTTCATTGTATTAATTGTAATAATTAATTAATTGTATTGTAATAATTTTTTCAAATATACAATTTGTCCGATTTGTTACACACGATTCAAGCAGGAAGCTTTAAGTTAAATTTACTATGCGCACGAATAATATGAAACAATTGAATATTTGTAATATT
>BLKR01012027.1:0-24479 GCA_011170035.1 Teleogryllus occipitalis | reverse complement strand
CTCCGGGTCAAACCCGGAGAGGTGGCAACCCTGTGTGTGTGTGAATGTGTATGTATGTATGTATGTATGTATGTGTATGTATGTGTATGAATGTGTATGAATATGTACAAATGTGTACGTATGTGTGTATGCGTGTGAATGTGTGTGTATGTGTGTATGTATGTGTATAAATGTGTACGTATGTGTATGTGTGTATGTATATATGTATATATGTGTATGAATGTGTACGTATGTGTATGCGTCTGAATGTGTGGGTATGTATGTGTATGAATATGTATGAATGTGTGCGTATGTATGTAGGCGTGTGAATGTGAATGAATGTGTGTGTGCGTATGTGTGTGTGTGTGTGTCGCCGTCCGCAGGCTCCGTTCGGCCGCCCTCTCCGCGTGGGAGGGTCCTTCCGAGCATAAGCGGTGGCCGCGTGGCTGTCACGAGCGGTTTGGCGCCCCGCGAGGTGTTGAATTATTTACACTTTGCGAAGGGAAAGCTCACACGCTCATGTTTTGCTCTTCCATATTGCATGAGTATTGACGTTTTGCGTGCAGCCCGCGTATCTTATACCTAAGGAACGCTGTATTCAATTTTGGAATGATATGGAATTGATCACGATATCTATTTAACCCATTAAATGTATTAAAGAAAAAGATAATTTTATATCATACTAGTACGTAGTTCATAGATGAGAAAATCGTATATGTGTGTTTTCTCTCAAAATATGCGGATGAAGGTACATACGTAGACAGATGGAGTTTCTCAAAAGCATTGCTTTACTTTTCAATTGTCCGTTTAATTATCCAAGTTTTAGAAATCAGACGGTAAATCGGCAATACATTAATTTCTTTTATCTTTGTTGAATGGTACATTTTACATATTTGGAGATATTGGGAGTCAAATTTAATTAGTAAAAATTTGACGGGCCAACAAATATTGTTCAGTGAAGTGTAACCGAAAGTCACAATATTTCTTTTACATTTACTTATTTTGTTTCTTTCTTATTGTTTCAACGTTATTACTGTTTACAATTCAGAACGCGCAATCCCAGGAGCAGTTTTTCAAGCACTACCAACTATTTCAGAAAAAAAGGGGGTTTAGAGTTTTATCCTGTTATCCTTATTGATTCGCTAGAAAAATCCTTCCCTACGTATTTCCCACTAGCCTTTCGCGACATTGCACCCAAACGGACCTTCCTTCACCGCCGCATCACATCCTTTGCAACCGCATGGGCACCTCTGACTTTTCCTGGTTTCCTGCCCACCCGGCAAGGCAACGCTCGCCGTCAACGCCCACAGCGACAGCCATCGCCCCGCATCTACCCGCAACGCCCTGGATCGCCTCGCTGGTGCTGCAACGCCCTGCATCTCGCAGCGATGCGCTGGAAAATGCCGTTGCCTTCAACGCCAGGTTTCGCCAAGCCCTACAATGCCCCGCCCATACCCGCAACAGTAAGGTCGAAACCAGCCAGGGGTGGATTCAACCACTCATTTGATAGATTTCGTAGATTTGTGTTAAATAATAAACATACTTGTTATTACATTGAACGATATTAATGTTTTGTAAATTTGATACTATGCAATATTATTGTTTCAACAATAACATAATTCGTACATAAATAAATGTATTAAATCAATTTTGCCAAATAAAGGAAGCGAAACGAAAACTCTAGGCCTTTTGGGGGAGGCTATGGCACCTATGGTCCATTGGAACCGCCAGTGAGCCCACAGTAATTTTCAGCAATTTTAATGCACTTCGTTGACTTATAATTGTTATTTATGTTACAAGCCGTTTAAGTTAGTCTTTAAGGGTGGGTGCGGAAGATTAATTACGAGCTTCGAAAGAAGCAAAGAGGAGTCCTTAAATACATTTAAAGAACGTATGACAAATATTTGTGTTTAATTAATAAGTTAAAATAATCATTTTAAAATAAGAAAATTTCGAATTAACAATTTTGTAAATTATCACTTTGCAGAAATTCGCTGTTATGGCTCTTAGCGTTCTCTGTTAAACACATAAGAATTTTTTTCTAAAATAGAAAAGTAAATTAAATGCATGATTGATGTATCAATAAAAATATTGCGATTGGGAAGTAAACAAGCGATTAATGGCAGTCAAATTAGGCAGATCTTGGTTCTCTCTCAGAATGCTAAAAATACACAACATATATGAGGAGATTTACATATCCTCGTAAGTCACTGTTCATTCATATTCTTTCAAAAAATATCGTATCATCCAGATGATTTCAAAAATTGTATTTTGTATATTAATGTGCCAAAACAAGATTTGAAATTGTGCTCTGAATTATGCTAGAGGATGCTGATTTGTAGCGAGCCATGAATTCATGATTTAAGAGTATTGTTTAAATACAAATCAAAGTCTGCTCCAATTAGTTTAACGTTCGCTGCTATGACTACGGAGTTCATTCGCTGTTTAATTGGTACGTTGTTACGGAACCAAGGAAGTGTTTATTTACGATTATCAACAAACGTGGCAAAAACATTTCATTACCTGTCTTCCTCATTCAACTCAAATTCCATAAAACATCTTAATTCAAATTTTTAGTTTAATAGAGCTTATATCTTAAACGTCATTGTCAATATACAATATTTCAGATTGCTTCTGAGATCCAAATAGTTAATTATTTCGATTTTAATGATCAAATCCATGAAAGACATTCTAATCGAGCATAAATAAATTTTAAAAAAAAGTGTTAACACAATATCTTGAAAGTCTTTCATTTGCACAGTGAGAATTAACGAAATGACGGTTATAGCAATATTTCCCATTTACATCTAGAATGAAGTACAAAAGTTTCATATGGCTTTAAAGCTTCCCCTATTACTCAATTTTTTGACGAGGTGAACAGCAGTTAAAGTTTTATCACTTGCAACAAATCGACCTCCCTACACATGATTGATTACATCACTGTTCACGAATACAACATTGCCTATTCTGAGGAAGTGCGTACATACGCCCTGTGAACCGTATTTCGGCCGTCCTCGATCCGCCGTCGAGGCGGCAGCTCCAAAACTCACCCCGTCCTCATCCTCGCCCGGTCCTCCCCTCCCCTCCCCTATCCACCCCCTCCTGCTTCGTCCCGCTCCATTGTATGGGGCGAATTCACGCGACGGGCAATAAAAGGCGGGCGGGGGGCGTGGAGGCGCGCGGCGGGGCGCGTCCGGCCGCGGCCGCTTCCGCGAGCCAACCGGCGGAGGAGAGCGCAGGGGCGGGGCGGCAACGCTGCGAGAGGCCCCACAATGGGAGTGGGGGGTTGGGGCATCGGTGTGTTCGGTCGGTTGGTTGATTGATTGCTAATGATTCCGGGCACGTCAACTACTTAAGTCATTAGTCCCGTACATGTAGTGCATGTTTTTCATCGGAAGGTGGTAGTGATATTCCCCCACTGGATGGCGAGATTCGGCGCCGACCTACCGACGGCTAATGGGGTTTCCCTCAAGTAGATATCTCCCACTAGTGGGGCACCGCCCCAGCCGGGACAAGTTCAAGTCCCCTCCCCGACCAGTCTCCCGGAATATGTGGTAGTGTAGTGCATGTTAGTGTAAGTGTGTGTATGTAAGGGGTGAGGATAGGACAAGGAAGAGGAAGGAAAGATCGCGCGCGGTTCGTGGCACGTTTCTTAGGGTTCTGATCCGGCATTCGCCTGGTGTTGATCGGAGAAACCACGGAAAATTACCGATCAGAACAGCCGGCCGCTAGAATGCTCCTCCAGAGCAAGTTGCGAGAGCAATCAAAAGCGAGACAAAAGCAGATGAAGTGGATGCTAGTACTGAGATGACTTGGGGATGAGAACGGCTAAGGCATAGAAAAATAATAGAAAGGCTGACAGTGTTCTACTTGAGACTTCTTTTAAGACACGAACGGAAAAGGTTGAGTGTCAGGGTCCAAAAATTGGGAATCGAGATCCCTTGGTGAATGACGTAAAAATGTGACAACTACGTCGTGAGAATAACTACCCAGTTAGTAGTTCGGTGTGTATGAAGACGTTCACTGGAAATGGGCCATACGGCACGTCGGCAATGAGGACTGCGGCACAAATCTCACGTCCCATATCCTCCCCCTCGGGAAGTTCATTGGGCGTCCTCGCGACTCGCTCTCCGGAGACAGCCTCTTCTCTTTGGAGGGCGCGCAAACAGAAAAGTCATTCGTTCGCCACCAGAACTTTCTTTTTCTTTTTCTTTTCTCCTTCCAGCGATTGGAGTGGCAAACACGAACTATTTTTCGGAGACGTTCACAGAATACTTATCTCCTCTTATTGAGTTTCAGCGTTTCTTTCACGATGCCTGTTTTTACGTAAACTGCTTTCACTGCAGACGTCTTAACCTAGAATGCAGAATTTCTGCCCTCGAGTATTTCTCCGCAGCCATTTACTATAAATAGGAGAAGAGCAATATTTTTGCAAGGATTTCGAGCAAGAGAAATCCGACTAACAGCGGCCGTTTGAACACGAGCGTGGAATGTAATGAAAGTAGCAAACAAATGTCGAATGGCCAGCGATTGCGACGGCATTCGATACCTATAAATCCGTCGCACCGCACTAACTCCGCAAACAATAATTCCAGGCGATCGGGGATTAAAACACACGCGTTGCCCAACGCCTATCGCAAACAATGGGCGCCAGCAGGGAGAGAGAGAGAGGGACATAAAACTTCCGCGAAAGCGTTGCCAATCGATGAGCTTATCAAAGCGGGCGCCACTAGTCGTTCCCGCTTCTGCCCGCCGCCAGCCGCCCACTCTGCTACATTTCTAGCCTCTTCTCCGAAAGCAAAGTTTAGCGGCAATTTTGTATCTATTTTTATTACTAGTATTTACCGGATTAGGTGGCTCAGGGCATCAATTGATGACACTGCAGTGTCTCTGACCAGGAGGCCCAAGGGTTCACATCCCGACGGTGGCAGGATTTTCGACACGAGCTACATAGCTAAGTCGAATTCAGCCGCTGGATGGAGAAGAATTTTTCAACTGGATGCTCTAAACGGTAGTTTTCCGTGGTTTCTCCGGTCAACACCCGGCTAATGCCGGAGCAGTACCCTAAGAAACGGGCCACAATCTGCGTGCAATCCCCTCTTCCTCCTCCTTGCCCTATCCTCACTCCTTTCTGACACTCCCATTTACATGCACTACGATACAACACGTATCGGGAGCTTAGAGCTTGTCCTGGCCGGGGTAGTGTCCCGCTGGTGGGAGATATCTGTTTGGAAGAAAAGTCCGCAAGCCACCGGATCTCGCCATCCAGCAGAGGAAGATCACCGCTATCTCCGGCGATAAAACATGCATCACACTTACGTGGCCTTAGCAGTTGTCTCACCCAGAAACTCCAATGAATCAATTACTAACATTTGACTAAGATGTCATGAGTTTAAGTCCCTCCACCTAATTCAAGAGGCGCCCTTCGGATGCAAAATTCACATTCCGATCAAATCAACTCTCGCTACACATTTCAACTCACAAAGAATTGTCCCTGTGAACAACCACCACTCATCTCCAGTCGCCCGTTCACTTTCGCCGCACGACTAGCAACCTCAGACCCGTCGTCTTCCGTGAGACCGTCGCCCCGCGCCGCACCGGCGGCGTCCCCTTCTTCCGCCATCAGCGCCGCCGCGGCGCCGCAGATGGCAATTTGCCTGACAGCGCGCCCGCCCTCCGCGGCGGCGTCGCGTCGTGACGCCGCGCCGCGGCACAGCCCCGCGCAAGCTCTGCCCCCTCCTCCCCCTCGTCACCTCCCCGCGGCAACTCGCTGTGTGCCACCGTAACTCACGCCAACCCACTCCAACCGCACCCCACACATTCCCTCCCAACCAACCCCAACTCCAAGCCACTCCAACCCCAACCCACTCCAACCCTAACTCACTTAAACCCTAACCCCAACCCACTCCAACTCAAATCCAAACCCACTCCAACTCAAATCCAAACCCACTCCAACCACTCCAACTCCAAACCTCAACCCATTCCAACTCCAACCTTCCAACTCCAACCCCTCCAGTTCCTCCCAACTCCCAACCCCAACCCCTCCAATTCCTCCCCACCACCCCCATCCCAACCGACACCGCTGCCCAAACCATACGCTATCCCGCTAACACCCCACCCACCCAACCCCAAACCTCACAACCCACACTGCCCACACCACACCCACCCCACTAACACTCTCTAACCCTACCCCACACAAACTTCCCCACCCACTCCAACACCCCTCAAAGAGACATACACACGCATTACCCCACTACCAACCCCATTTCAACCCACACCGCTGCCCTCACCACACTACCCTATGCTGACCCACTCCAACCCCCCACCACCACCACTAAACCCCAACTGCTCCCTGCATCGTCGCCGCTAATAATTTCGTACTTCAGGGCTCATTTCCTTCTTCTTCACCTCCTTTCTACCTTCTGTTCACACAATCTGCCCTTCTGCACTTTGAAGGATCACGATATTACGTTGTGGATATTGACAGTGCATAATCAAAAGCTGCTATCATCAGTTTTGTAATATCCCGATGCTTATTTTCTTTCTTTATATTATATCTCATCCCACTTTGAAGAGATTTTACTTATTTTCCTCTCACCTTTTAAGTTAACTGTACGCTCTCACTCCTCATTCATCTCAATTTGACTTTCTCTATTGCACTTGCAGGTTCTCATTCCCTCGGTGTTCTCACTCCTTATTTTCTCGCATTCCCATGTTGCTCATCTGCCATTTCCACTTTCCATCCTGCCGCTCTTATTTTCTCTCTTACCGTACTCATTTTTTATACTGAACTGTATCATTTTCAAATGTTCCGCGCACATCTGTCTTTTATATCACTGCCGTTATTCTCGTGCTTCTCTCACAGACTTTTCCACAATTTTCTGCCCGTTTTATCTCTTGTCTCTTGCTGCTCGAAGTGCATGGTCATCCAACTTTCCATGGCCTGAAAACTCATCCCTCGCAGATTTAAAAACTCCCCAATAAACAGTCAAGGAATAAAATAATCACATACACAATACTTGTGATATTAATTTTCTATCGAAACGTTGTGCAAAACGTATTTTATTTGCCAATTACAGAAATGTCAATTCTCATCTAACATTACCCGACTTCAAATACACTCACAGGCGTATTTGAAACGCTTTAAAAGAACTACAGTACTGTAAAAACTAGTGGTGCTACAACAAACCTTTTTCTTCTTACGAAGTAAGCCTAGAGTGTAAAACATGAATGTGGAACCTCTATATCAAAAATTTTTAAAATGTTGGCTTTATTCTACTTTGAGGTGTGCTGTTTTTAGACACTCAAGAACAAAACGTATTATAGAGATTTTGCTGAGTCAGTAATAATTCAACTGAAAGAAAAATAGTTTTTAAACAGTCTATACATCAGACTTATAGACAGACTTAATAATTTTGAAAAGTTTATAATAAAACTTTTAGATCTTAATTGTAAGTTTTAATGATCCAAATACAGCCAAGCAGAAGTTCAGTAAGGATCAGGCCCTGCAGTGGTGCAACCGCGGGAGAAGATCAATAACCCGCGTGTTTAATCACTTTCATCTCGTCTATCGCTTTCCCTCCGCCCCTCCCCCCAACCAGCCCGCCCCCCTTCCCCCACGCGAGCCCCGCGGCACGACCGGCAGCGGCGCGACGTGACGTCAAACAAAGCCCCCTGGCGGCGCTGAACTCGCAGCCACCGGCAGCCAGGAGGCCTGGAGCCAACCGCACTCGCGCGCGCTCATTCTGGCTCACGTCATCGCAGGCTATACTTGTTTTTTTTAACGTGACATCTGAGAGTATTATCTTCAAGATGGAATAAGGCACGACTTTTTTGCGTCTTACTTAGTCCTGATGCAAGATGTCGCATGATCGCGACCGAATCAAGCAGTGCTGCACATCAAGCGACTCTAGCGGCAGGACCGAGACAGACGCAAAAAGTCGTGCTTTATTCCATCTTGAAGATAATACCCTTGCATAGCACGTTAAAAAAATAAGTATAGTATACTGCGATTTTTCCAATGCTGCCTGTGACATTTCATCAGCTGTTACGGTGTCATCCAATCGGGACCTAACACGTTACTACCGTGACGTCACTGTGGTGACGTTCAACCGATCTTTGAAATGGATGACATCGTAACAGCTGATTTACTTCACAGGCAATTACGAATAAATCGCAGTATTCAACGTAATGGCGCTTCAAGATTGTTGAACGAGTTGGAAGGAGAGGGTCATCCCATTGAGAGCACCAACACCAAAAATGTAAATCGTAAGGAAGCTTAAGATTGGAGGACAGTGTCTCCCTCTCCGCCCAGCTCGTGGCCTTGAAGCGTTATTTAAATCAGTTCAATCACACTTTTCACGAAATATGACGGCTGAGCCTCTTCCTCAAATATCGTATGATTGTTTCCCAAAGAGTCAGGTTAAGAAAGGGAGGAAATCAGGGATTGAACATTTTTAGCGAAATACAATGTTTTATAATGTAAGACTACTGGAAAATAAACTGCTCTTTGCACCCTCTAGTATCCCGCCAACTAAATGAATGTCCTTCGTCTTTCACCAGCCATTCAAGTTCTCCCATGCAAAGACTGATTGTCAGACAAACAGAAATCTTGAATCATCACTGGAAAACAAATCACAAACTTCTAAATGATATGTTTTATTTGAATTTACACACCATAAGGATAATCTTAGTTTCTGATATGTGAAATGTTAATTATGCCTTATTGGCGACAGTAACTACTATTGCGCCCATCAGACGAAGCTGACCCCGCAGCCGACAGGGGGAATCAGTGAGGGTCTAGGTAGATTGGGGAGCCGGAGGGGGTGGGGAATGGGGGTGAAGGAGGGAGAGGCGGAGGAGAGTGGGCGGGCGGGAGTGGAGCGCAACGGGTGGGTGGGTGGAGGGGCGGGGGCGGGGGGGGTGGAGAGGACGGTTGCCGGGGCGGGCAGGGATGAGAAGCGGAGCAGATGGAGGAGAGGGCGGGACGAGCGGGGGATGAGCGATGTTGGGCAGGATCGGTAGGGTGGTGTGGGGGGGTGACGGGACGGACGGGGTTCGAGGGGCGGGAAGAGTGGGGGCGGGACGAGTGAGGCGGGGGTGGAGCAGGGTGGTTGACGGGGTGCGGGGCAGGCGGGTGTGAAGCGGGATGTGCGGGGGTCGGGGAACGGGACGGGCGACGGGTAGGGGGCGGGGCGGGACGCGACGGGGAGAGGGTGGGCCGGGACAGGCGGAGATGACGCGAAGCGGGCTGGGGAGGCGGGGATGACGCAGAACGTGCAAGGGGGGGGCACATGACGACTAACCACACCGGCGCCAATTCTTCTCCACGGCACTCGCTGCATTTCGCTTTACGTCCCCTGTCTGTTTCATAAAACCCAACCGAGATTTGAATCGCTCCAACAAAACGCAACGCACTGATGAATGCTATACAGCTTCCCTCAAAGGTTCAGTGTAAATGTCGTAGCTCTTGTACGTAAAGCGTCTTTATTTTTATGGCGAGGAGGGTCATTTTGTCTGTTACATAAAGGTCATTTATAGGATGTTAAATTTATTCTCGACACAGAGTGTGGTTCACTAGGAAGTGGAAGACAGAATGTAGTATTTTAAGTTGAGAAAAAGCCGAATACTTTCTCCACCTGCAGGGTCAGATGGACGATAAATTGCATTTGGAAATATGAGTCACAGCTCTAATACAGATTATAATACAAAATATTTTGTAATATGTAAATCGATTTAATTTATAACTGAAAATGATATACTTTAATTTCTAGTAGATCGCATTTAATTTGAGAAAATCTACTAAGATGGTACACTGATGCAAATCACGCAGTTCCCAGAACTATTTTGAGAACACACCCTAGTGCATTTGTAGTTTTCCTCGTCATCCATTATATCCTAATACAACCGAATGGAGAAAACTAAAATGTATGACTAATAGATGGATTAACATCGAAAATGTCGATGGCGGATTACTGTGGTTCTACTTCCACAGACCAGACCTGCATTTGCACTCCATACCTTCTCTCATAGATTCCTTATCGTGTAACTGAATGTCATTACGTAAACCTCTTTCTCTTAAGCGGTTGCACGATGGCGGATAGACAATTGCGTTTCTCAATATTCCTCTCACCAAGAATAATTTTCAACTAGTCACACTCATGGCAATCTGGGTGACCCGCAGCGGTTCCCCCCAGTGCGGTAACGAACGTGAAGTTTGTGGTGCGGTTTGCTTATTGAAACACGCGCATTAGAAAATAGCAGATAAGATGGAAGTGCAAAAGCTTGGATACACGAAAAGAGATTTACACACGCTTTAAATTAGAGACCACACGCAATTCGAGTACCTCATCACTTGAATCCAAGATATTTCCCTATCCCAAAGAAATATTCGCAACGGTTTTGAAAGTTACGAATTTACTTTACTAACTCACATATGCCCACATGCACTCTTTACTAATAGTCAGAGCTAGTAACTGCTAGATTTTCAATATATTCTTAATAAACTTGATTTTAAAACATTATTTCCATATGGAATGGAAAAAGTAAAGACGTACTTACCGAGCGCAATAACACATTTGTGAATTCCAAAAAACGTCAGGTATATTATTGCTCTCGTACCTTCACGTACACATTACGCAAAATAGTGAATTGGTACACTGAACTGAATAGTGGTTGATTGATTGATTTTTTCGTGTTTCTCGGCGCGTCAAATGCTTCGGTCATTAGTCCCGTTAGTGTTGTGCGTGTTTTTTCCTCGGGAGATGACGGTGATCTTCCCCCGCAGGATGGCGCTTACGGCACAGACCTACCGTCGGCTAGTGGGGTTTCCCCCTAACCAGGCCTCTCCCACCAGCGGGGCACCGCCCCAGCCGCGAGAAGCTCTAAGCTCCCAACCGGTCTCCCTGAATATGTGGTAGTGTAGTACATGTTAATGTAAGTGTGTGTGTAAGGGGAGAGGATAGGGCAAGGAAGCGGAAGGACAGATCGCGCGCGGTCCGCGGCCCGTTTGGTAGGGTACTGCTCCGGCATTCGCCTGGTGTTGATCGGAGAAACCACAGAAAACTACCGATCAGAGCAGCAGGCCGCTAGAATAGAATAGAATAGACTGAATTCGACCTAGCTGAAAAGCTAGTGTCAAAAATCCCGCCGCCGTCAGGACTCGAACCTAGGACCTCCCGGTCAGAGGCGCTGCTGTGACATCAGTTGATGCACTGAGCTACCGTTACCGGTCCTGAATAGTGGGTTGACTGTTGTATCTGGAAAAGAAAATTGCAAAAAGCAACCCCCATTATCTTCACTTTTTGTGGTGCAAACTTCATTCTTTCGTCCAGAGTGAGACGTGGTTGGTTGTTTTCATCTACGCGTTGCAGCGCGGCGTGAAAATAACGACGCGGTGTTATATTCCTTTGTCGATGTGTCAGGATTTTTTCTCTATGTTTCAAATGACAAATGACACGCGCTGACGCATTTGCGCTATGGCTACACGAACGACACCGTTCGGGGGCAAGACGATAAATGCGAAGCACTACACGCAGAGAGACGAGCAAAACGCACGTTGTTACTCTGCTGTCATGCCTCTGTCCCAGTAAGTAACCGTATTTGTAATGAACAACGATATGCACCAGCTGCAATTCAGCTTCATTGGTTGGCGCTGTGTTCATTTTCCAGTGAAATGATATTACGTTGACGTTATGCAAGTTAAAAATGCAACCACATAAACCTATCATTTTATGTCCACTATTTTCCACAAATTTCATGCAAGCGCACAATTTACTACCGTATTTACGAAGACTCGGAACTTCAACAGTAATAAAAAGCCTGCCGACGCAAAGGTACATATTTCAAATCCTGTACACAGAAATTCAATTATTTCACGAACTGGAGCGTATCTCTCTGTCAAAACGAGTAGTTGCTCCACAAATTATACTCCTTTCCTATTGGTCCACTGCCTCCGTAGATCAGTGTTCGCAAAGTAGCGGAATTTCAAGCGAAAATAATAACCATGGCCGAAGCAATTCACAATGTAAAACCCCACAAATTGAAAGAAATGACTTTTAACATCTCCGTTTATGTTCATTCAAATGTTTTAAATATCCTCCAACGGCGGAAAAGTTTGTTCGAAAATAAAATTCTTTATTTTCAGAACGAACACTTGAATCGTTGAATTCGCCACTCTCGCAAACTTTACAAATATTGATATTTTCTAGATTCTTTCGAATTGTAATAATACTTTCAAATCACTTTATTGTAATTACTGGTCGACAATTTTTCAGGGAGTTTCAATTTAAATACTTCAACATAGAAAGTGATATGTAGAAAGTGATATGTTCAACATAGAAAAGTGAAATGTTTCACTTTTCTTTTGTTTTTACATTTTGGAAATTGAGAATATATAATACACACTACAGCAATGGTATCAAAACTAGATCTTCACACAAGTTTCTTCTGCTTAAAATATTATCTACTTGTATTACAATATATTCTCTACGACAAAATTTGAGATTCGAGATACTGGGAGATTCTAGAAGCTTTTAGAACTCGAAATAGAAAAAAAAAATACAGGTGTAGATAAAAAGATTCATCTTACCTCTCTTTTTTCGATTCACTGAGATCAAACGACACACTACAAAATTATAGATGTAGTAACATTCGACGTTCAACTAATAATTAATTTTATTAAATCCGATTCATAATTTTTTTTTATTTGCGAATTTTACATCTCTGTCACATGAAATTTAGATGCAAACATTTGACAAACACAGCATCACCTTTGGGACGAAAAAACAATTTACACAATCGTTTCTCCATCCTCCTTAGCCTTTTTTTTCTTTCACCGATCGCACTCCGCAGATTCATTTGTATAGTTGGGAGCTGACTTCATTACGAGGCTGAGGAATGTGCTCGGTGTTCTTGGAAGCTGTCCTCACCCCCGCCCAGACCGCGACTATTAGCTATCCCAAGTACATTGCTCCAAGTGTCCATACTCAAAAATACTAACGTCAAACGAGAATAATAAAATAATTATTTCAAAGACACCCCGTTCCCCGCACGCAAACAAGTCAGCTCCCGACTATACCTTTCCCCGCCACTCGCAACATATTCGCGGCGGCCTCTCCCACAGCCTGCGGTCCGGCGTGACCGACCGGCGGGCGTGTAACGGCCGGTGCCAGCTCAGCGAGCGCGGCCGGCGCACACTGGTTCAATCGGGCCGAAAACCTGGTCATAATTGCAAATGCAAGTGGATTTGCGTAAAAATAGGTATCAATGGGTTTATGAGGTCGCTGAATTTGAATATCATAAATAAATTTCAAAATTCAAAATGGCGGCTTCAAAATGGCGAATCTACTTCTATCTATCTACTAAAAAGCAAACAAAAATGCATACAAAATATACATATGAGGTTCTGGAGATCACTGATTTCGAATATCAAAATGAATTTTCAAAATTCAAAATGGCGGTTTGGATATGGCTAACTGACTCATAAACATAATATGTGTAGAAATATGGATAGAATAGTTCTCGCAGTCGTGGGCTGATGTTGTTATCATTCCCAAAATTTATATCAGTAATTTTCTTATTAAAAGTAATTATAAGAAGGGGAAATCGAAAAAATATACATAGAAAATAATTCCATGCAGCGCAGATGGCTATTCCGGGATATCTAGTGTTAAATCTCACTTTGTAGCATTGCAGTAAAGAGGTTATAAAACAAAAAGGTGCAGAGATGTGCAGCTCAAAGTGTGTTATTTTGATTAAAGGCATTCTACTAGACGAATGATGAAGAGATGATGATGAGAGAAATGATTGAGACAGGAATACGCAGGACAAAAAATATAATCCACAATACACGTGACTAACATTGTTACGCTCTATACGTTAGAATTCAGCCGTATTATACATAAAATTATTCGACACATTTTCTTAAAAATATAACTAACTTGTGCTGAAAAGTTTCTTCTATTCCGAAATACAAAGAGAATCCACAAAAAATTTAAACACTTTTTTATTAATTTCACAAATATCGTTGAGAAGAATCAACGAATTCCAATGTTTCGAGCAACGATAACTTCACGAGCCCGTGAGGAAGACAAAAAGGATTGAAATAACTTTCTGGAGCTGAAGTAGAGTGCTCCGAAGTCTTCCGAACGAGATTTGCTAAGTCAGAATTCCAAACGCGAATTTTGAATTTGCCATTTTGGCCAGGTTTGTGGCCCGATTGAACGTTCTGAAGCTGAAGTAGTGTGCTCCAATGTCTTCCGAACGAGATTTGCTAAGTCAGAATTCCGAACGCGCACTTTGAATTTTGCCATTATGGCCAGGTTTATGGCCCGTTTCAACCAGTGTGCGGCGCGGGATTCCACCGTGCGCTGCGCTACTATTTTCGCCGTGGTGACGGGGAGGGGAGGGGAGGGGGAGGAGAGGTCGACCCGTATTCACTGGAGCGTGCGCCGCCGCCGCTGCGACAAAGCGCGCCGGGGATCGCACGGGATGCCGCGCGTGTAACTACATTTGCGAGCACCGTCCGAAGGGCCGCATCGCTGCGAGTTCGCCCCGAGAGGTCGCCCGCGTCAAAGGGCCCGTATTTATAAACCTCAGACAGGGGCCTGCCGGGCCTAGCAGGCTGCCAGTGTTGGGTTTGACGATTTATGAACGGTCCCCAGCCAATTCCAGTCGCCCCTTGTCCTCCTAGCAAGCCCCCAGATGGCAGGCCCCTAAGAGCTCTGCTGACAGAGCTTCGTAAATACGACCCTTAGACTCCCTGGATACAGAGAGTAGCACATCCTTTGCGCCACCAGTGCCGCCATTTTATATCCAGTTGAACTAAGCGGTATTGTGAGTGAGTTAGGACCCATCAATCTACCCAAAATCAATGATAATATACTATAAATCCCTCATAATGCGTCCAATTGCTCTCATTTCTCGTTAAGTTGTGAATGCTGCCAGCCGGGGCTTTGGAGTGAAAGGATATTAAATGGCGACAGGCGTTCAGGTTGCGCTACTCTCTGTATCTAGGGACTCTAAGGGCGCTCTATTTGCGGGTGCTTTGCATCAGAGCTCTCTCGAGCGCGCGGCCCACTTGCGCTCCGGACCAGCGCTTTTCTGCGGGCAATCGGCGTGGCTCACTGTTTGTCGAGTCAGCCAAACGCGATGGGGGAGGGGCGGCGCTCGGTCGCGATGGGCTGTAGTCTAGTGAGGGGCGAGTGAAACGCGCGCGCCAGTGCAGCGACCGCCGCTGGCACATGGGCTCCACCCCACTTATTGCATTTCATCTGCCCAGCTTTAGAGAATTCTGCCTCAAAAGGACTAGAAAACAATAGCAACTATATATCTGTGTGTGTGTGTGTGTGTGTGTGTGTGTGTGTGTGTGTGTGTGTGTGTGTGTGTGTGTAGGGGAGACCGAGAGAGAGAGAGAGAGAGGACTACAGCACAATAGACACCCAGTATTCTGATCCATGTAGCGAGCTCGTTACAAGGTATAATCTTCCACTTGTTTTTCCAATAAAAATTAAAAGGCAAAATAAATTCAATGTTGAAAAATTAAAATGCCAGCCATGGAGAATGAAAGAGGAAAAATGTACAATTATAAATTAAAAGCATTAAATAATATTTGGAAAAACCTTGAACGAAAAGAGTCTAATAAACCTACAAACAGGCATTTTCAGCATACTAACAGTTTCTCTCCATTTTTACAATTTGATCCGTCTCTTTATTCTATATTTTTTTGCCTTCAAAAATATTTATAAAACTACCAACTTACATAAAAAATATACTATTCTAGAAAAACATCCGAAAAATGCGTGGGGAAGACGAGTCGAATAAACATTTTTACAGCAGCACTGTATTTCCCATCCCACTGTTGTGTCCCACTCCATTTTTATAACTTCACCCGTCCCTTAATTCTACTTTTTTTTGCCTTCAAAAATTTTATAAAACTATGAACTAACATAAGTGTACTATCGTAGAGAAAAACATGGGGTTGGGTGAAAGAGGTGGAATAAACATTTTTACAGCAGCACCGCACTCGCCATCCCATTGCAGCGAGATGCGACTGCATCGCAACTCCCGTTCTCACGCCTGACGCGCGCTACAGCGCAGCGCTTCCGAGGCTGTCACGGGAAGAACAGGCGCAGTAACTCTGCTTCTCGCCTGCGTCGCTTCTGCCGCCACCGCCGCCAGCGCCGCCGCCTCGTCCGTTGCGTCACCCTCCCCGACGCCGCCCGCCGTTCCCGCATCCGCACCCACCTCCGCGTCGTGTCCCCCCCACCGCCCCCACGTGTCGCACCCACCGCCCCCCACCGCCCCCACGTGTCCCCCCACCCCCACCCCCACGTGTCGCACCCACCACCGCCGCCGCAGCAGCAGCAGAGCGTGGCGCCAAGTGCAACACTCCTATTTCACACGCGCTGAAAGCGCGCGGCGACACACAACACGAGGACGGGCGTTGCAGAGTACGAACAGAGTATGAGAACGGCGTTTTCCCAGAGCATTGCCTGTACATAGTCTACGAAACGGTTTCGATTGATTGATTTTTTCGTGTTTCCGGGCGCGTCAACTGCTTTGGTCATTAGTCCCGTTAGTGTAGTGCATGTTTTCTTCTCGGAAGATTGCGGTGATCTTCCCCACCGGATGGCGAGATCCGGCGCCGACCTACCGTCGGCTAGTGGGGTTTCCCCTTAACCAGGACTCTCCCAACAGCGAGGCACCGCCCCAGTCGGGACAAGCTCTAAGCTCCCGACCGGTCACCTGGAATATGTGGTATTGTAGTGCTTGTTAGTTTAAGTGTGTGTGCGTAACGGGAGAGGATAGAACAACGAAGAGGAAAGAAAGATCGCGCGCGGTCCGTGGCCCGTTTGGTAGGGTACTGCTCCGGTATTCGCCTGGTGTTGATTGGAGAAACCACGGAAAACTACCGATCAGAGCAGCCGGCCGCTAGAATTCTCCTGCAGACAGCGACTGAATTCGACCTAGCTTTTCTGCTAGTGTCGAAAATCCTGCCGCCGTCAGACTTGAACCTAGGACCCCCCGGTCAGAGGCGCTGAAGTGACATCATTTGATGCCCTGAGCTACCGCTCCCGGTGAAAGAGTTTCATTAACAGTTATTTTGAATAGATGTTGGCACAGCTGAGCGTCCAAAATGTATCGCTATGCAGTGGAAGTTTCGCCTTTGACAGGAATTTGATGGTTACTGCACATACTTCTTAAGAGTTCGCCACATGGAACTTATTCCATTTGTTGTTTTCTTACCATTAATCGTTCGTAATACTAAGCATAAACCATCAGATGCCTTAAATCAAGGGCTAGGCACGCTATTAAGTTCTTTAACCAGCTTCGAGAAGGCGGTTAATTTACCGCTCGTCACCAACGGAAGCATTGCCACCCCAATGCTCTGGAATAAATGACTAGAATAATTGGTGTTCCTGTACGCCATAGGCAACACAAAATGGGGCGAAATACTCCAGAGAATTTGACGTGCACGTCAAAATGCCAAATATTTATCGGAGGTCACGTTGAAAGCATTTATTTGGGCTAGAGACTTTTCCCGGTATAGGATTTAAATTCGAGTAAGTTTGGAAATTATTGTACTTGAAAACAAACTATTTAACTTACTAAATTAACTTCATTTTGTTCATTTTATAAAAATGTAATCAAGGTTATTCACTAGGATCAAAAGTGTAAACTATTGAAATAAATTTACAAAAAGATGGATCTGATAATAGCAAGTAAAATGTTCAATAAAAGAGAACGGCAATAAAATTGTCTAAGCCAAGTTTGTGTGTGAACTTTTCTGCAACGACGACCAATTAAAATGAAGTACACATATTACTTCCTTTCAATTGCATTATTAATATATGGAAGACCAACATATCTCGAAACCCAACTATTTTTTTCGAGGGAGACACTACATGTGCTCAGAAGGAAGGCAAAGATCCGTTACGGCACTTGCTCCATTGCAACTTGTAGTTCAAAAAATATTTCAGTATAAGTAGTCGTTTAGTGGTCGTACGTTTCAACGTTACAGAATTTAAGAGTCGATTGCGTATAAATCATAAACTTCAGCAAAATGTGACATGAAATGATTTATATATTTGCTTCAGTAAAACTGCTGGTACGACTCATTATACTACTCAGAGGCAAATAATCGATGGAGAGGCCTCTGCAGCTGGCGACCGGGGTATAACGAGGGCTCCAGACGCTGATCCTGCACCCCTCTGCCGCATCGATTGGAAGGTCGTTACGCCCACGAAGGGATGGCAAGGAGCTCAGGGAGGCCCCGCAACAGGGGGCATTTATCAGGTGTTAATTTGAGAATGTTTCCGGGATCAGCGCCCTGCATCTGCACCGCATCGGAAATGCCCCGTTTCCTCCGAGTGGACGAAGTTAGGGGCGGAAGGGGCACGTTAAACTACGATTAGGGGCAGGACGTCTGCAGTTCGATGGCAGTTGGAAAGGTCAACTTCCTCAGCCCAAGTGGTGGGATATATCACTAGAGAATATGTATATTCAATATATCTGTTGAAAATGTATCGAATCTGACCTTCGCATTCAAACTTACTCTGCAGTTCCATTGCATTCTCGAGAAGCTCACAAGAAGATAAAAGTATTATAATTACATTGGAAAACACTACATGTCCCTCCGTCCCTTCAAGATTTGGTAGAGAATTCAACATCACTATATCGATTACAAAGAACGTTTGAAGATAACTGGAAAAAAGAAAAATGTTTCACTAAAAAATCTGAACACATTTTCAAACTACATTTATAATACAAAGGTTATGTGCCACACAAGAGAAAGAGAATATTGTCTACGTAGCGACAGTTTCACATTGGAAGCAAGGTGAGCAAGATAATGAGTTAAATTAGAATTTTGTTCTCTTAAATTTTTTCTCGATATTCTCCCTTTTGTTCGTATGACATTCATTTAAATTCCATTCATTTTAGAACAATGCCGTTTAGTCTAAAAATTCATTTTGTTATAACAAAAGGAAATGAACCATTTTTACAGGTCACTATTTTGCATTTTTTGTCGATTTCGACGAATAAGTCATTTTTTACCTTTTCCATCATTTTTAATGCAATTTTTTGCTGATTGCTTCGATTTTAATGTCATTTTTAATGGTACTTGTTTCAAATAATATTTATGAGATGCAACAAATGTTCTGGGATGCAACATGTGTTCTTCACAGAATTACTCAGTAGCCTATTCGATTTGTTCGCTCATAAATTGTTTTGACGTAATTGTTTAATATAATTCTGGTGACGTATATCATTGCCGATTTCGGGATAACTAAAGACAGATATTTCGTGGTAAAAAACAGTCCAAACCGAAACTTTGCAGGCTGAGTTCACTCGAACGAATGGAAGAAGCCTCGATTCCATCAGTAACGTATCCAACAGCTTGAGTTGTTCTTCCGAACTAGTTTTGACCATATTATTTTCGTCATTTTTCTTTTGTTTTAGGGCATTTTCAAAGCATTTTAAGAGCATTTTATTGATCGTTTTTGGCGATGTTTTAGGTCATCAAAATCCGCTCCAGTAATAATGTACGAAACGGTGCAGGGGCTTCGTTCGCGGGGCGGCGCGGCGACCGCAGCTGCGTTTCCTCTCCCTCCTCCGCTCGCGTTGTTCTGGCTGCCCCCGCGGCGCGGCGTGCGGTGCCGTGATAAGGGCGCGCACCGGCGCCCCGAGCCTCCGGGCGCGCCTTATCAGGGGCGGATTACCACGCGCGGATTAAGAGGATGAAGAGCTTCCCGGGGCGGAAAATACCGCCGCGCCGCTGAATCGGCTTTTCCTCCGCGCGCGACAGGCAAACAGCGCCTTGGGCGAAGGGCCTCGGGCCACGTTCAACGCAAACAATTTGTTCAAATACCAGCACGGTCGCGGACGGTGAGGGGAAATGGGAAAGGAGGAGAGAGGGAATGAGAAGGAGAAGTAAGAAGAGAGGGAATGAAAGGCGGAGCGAAAGAGAGAAAAGGAGGGATGAGAGAGAGAGGGGGATAAAGCGAGGAAGTAGGGGAGAGAGAAAGAAGGAAAGAGTGAGAAGGAAAGAGAGGAGGGAGAGAGAAGGAAAGAGAAGAGGGAGAGAGAAGGAAAGAGAGGAGGGAGAGAGAAGGAAAAGGGAGAGGCAGAGAGAAGTAAATTGCAGAGATAGAAGAAAGGGAGAGACAGAAGGAAGGGAGAGAGACATAAGGAAGGGAGAGAGACATAAGGAAGGGAGAGAGACATAAGGAAGGGAGAGATACAGAAGGAAGGGAGAGAGACAGAAGGAAGGGAGAGATACAGAAGGAAGGGAGAGAGACAGAAGGAAGGGAGAGAGACACAAGGAAGGGAGAGAGACACAAGGAAGGGAGACACAAGGAAGGGAGAGGGAGAGAAGGAAGGAGAGAGCGAGGAAGGAAGAGGGAGAATTTAGAAAGGGACAGAGAGAAAAGTAGCAACCCATACAATGTGTCACCTTTTGTGTGCGATCTTATCTTTCCATTTACCTTCCCTTCTCATCTCCAAACGGCAATGACGACAGTAGTTAAGGAGCATAAAACGACAAATAAAATCCAGTTGGATTTTAACTTCAAGCATTTTCTTTTAACAATGCTTCGAAGAAATGCAAGAACATTATTTTAAAAATAAAATCTCAGAGAATCCTAAGAATATAATTTTGCTGAAAACAAGATGTAGATTATGATCTATTGCTTTTGCCGCACGCTTGGAAATTACACGTTTTCAGCTTCCAAGTTTGAGTTAGCTAAAGAGACGGATTGCATAACGACCGCACTGGTACGCACAAAATTGAGCTTTGAGGAAAATATTTTGAATTTCTCTGGTAACGATCAAAGCCACATTTCACTCAACGATAAACCTTTTGTCGCGTTCAGTGCTTTCTTTTTAATAAAAAAAAGCACGATCTGGGAAAAGAGTTTGCTTTCGCAATTGGCTTTCATCTGCTCGCCCGACAATTATGAATTCATTCATCTCGCACAGTAGCTCCGTGATTGTGAGCTGAATCGGGCAATCGCAGAGTCGGTTATCAGCGCGCATTTTAGTGCCCGAGGGCTAATTTAATCGCATCCAATTAAGCGCGGATTGTGCCCCGCGAAAGGGGGTGTGGACGAACCAAGTCTGCGAGTTTTATTCGTCGACCATAAAGCGAATGCCGCGCTCACGGCGAGAGAGGCAAGGCGCGCGGGTAGAGGCGCGGAGAGGCAGGCTGCATTTGCATGTAGGAGCGACCAGGACGCGATTAGGTTCCCTCCGGCCCCGCCCCCGCGCCGGCCCTTCGCCCTTCGGGCTTTCGGCCCGGGTCGCCCCCGGGAGGGCGTGGAGCGGCCCTTTGCCGCTGGACCTGCGGCACCGTCCGTCCTCGCTCGCTCCCTGAGGACGGGAAGGGACGCTCGCAATTCGCTGCCCCAGACGTGTTTGAAGGGGCGTCTGCATGCGCCCATACTTGCTCTGCGTTGAATTCACACCGACTTTGGAGGGGCTCCTATTTTTTTTCTTATAGTCAACCATTGGAAGAGGTAGCTTTTTTATTATTACTTGTTAAAATTATTTTATGGCCGACCTGGATGACCGAGGTGGCTAAGAGCGAGTACCGACTCAGCGCTTCGGTCCAAAGGGTCGCGGGTTCGAGTCCCGCCTTGGGTATGGTTGTTTGTCCCTTGACTTTGTATCTATGTGTTGTCGCGGAGGGCCTCGCGTTCTGCCGACCCCAGATCAGAGGAGCCCACAAGTGTGTTGGTGTGTAGTGTATGGTCGAATATGCGTCCCATCGAGGCGTAAAGGGTAACCAGCTGTTGGCTGGATAAAAAAGTCCTAGATAAAAAAAATATTTTATTATTTTGAATAGGATACATTTGGTTCAGTTCTACAGTTCAAACTTAAAGAGAGGTGGCTAAGGGCAACAACTGAAGTCACAGGAGTACCACTGACAGGAAGATACTAGGTTCGAGTCCTGATGGTGGCAAAATTTTCGAATCTAGCTACATCTAGGTCGAATTCAGTCGCTGTCTGGAGGAGAATTCTATCGGCCGACTGGTCTGATCGGTAGTTTTCCGTGGTTTCTCCGATCAACACCAGGCAAATGCTGGAGCAGTACCCTAACAAACTGGTCACGGAGCGCGCCCGATCTTTCCTTCCTCTTCCTTCTTCTATCCTCACCCCTTACACACACACTTACACTAACATGCACTACACTACCACATATTCCGGGAGACCGGTCGGGAGCTTGGAGCTTGTCCCGGCTGGGGCGGTGCCCCGCTGGTGGGAGATACCTGGTTGGGGGAAACCCGCTAGCCGACGGTAGGTCAGGGCCGGATCTCCCCATCCAGCTGGGAAAGATCACCGCCCCCTCTCGAGGAAAGGGACTAATGCCATCTGTTGACGCGCCCGGAATTCCAATCAATCATTGTGTACTACCACACGTACTCTATACTTCTCAAAACAGCTTTCTGTTCTCTTCCATTCCCGCTCCGAGAGTTTGTTTTCGCCATCCCTTCTCTCTTATTCACTTTTGCTTGAACAGATTTTGTTTATTATTCAATTAGAAGAATGAACATTGTAGGCAGTTTTCAGACTGCCCCAGTCCTGAGACACTCTAAATTGGCACAGTCCCATGCACTGGATGTTGAAACTGGATGGAGGTCACAGAAAGTATAACACAGCAGGCAATGGAAATAGAAGACATTAGCGAGTATGAATGGAGAGACAAAAGTTGACGAAGCTGCGAGGCGAGAAACACTATTAGATTATGTTTTATTATAAACCTTTCACTAAATGTATGATTCATTGAATATTTTCAACTCAATTTAACTTTTAACAGAGAATTAAAATACGTGTTGTTTCTCTTGGGTTTTTCTTTGTGTGTGCGTGTGTGTGTGTGTGTGTGTGTGTGTGTGTGTGTGTGTGCGTGTGTGCGTGTGCGTGTGTGTGTGTGTGTGTGTGTGTGTGTGTGTGTGTGCATTACATTGCATTTCTTCTCCCACATTGTTCTTCTTTCTCCTGTTGCTCACACAAGTTCAGGTATTGAAATATTCATTATAAGTTACTGATGACTCGTCGATTCAGAAAATATCTTTGATTTCAGAATAGCAAATAGTCTATATAATCATTTACCTTACCACTCTGAATCTGTAACTAAAAAATATAGGGCTTTTGAATAAAATAATGAAAGGAAAGAAAAAAACAGTCTGAGAAATTTAATCGAAAAATAACCGCACCGTAAGGGGGCCTATAAGGGAACACTAAAATAATGAGCAACGATTTACTTACACAAAAATAACCTTTTACATTATTACAAGTATCAATCACATCTCTCCTATCTCTCGCTCCAGCTATGGATGCGACATCGATGCAGATGATTTCAAATCATCAATGTTTCTATAAAAATACCGATGTTTTAAACATCGAGATATTGAATTTGATGTTGTTTAATCATCCATGTTGTCAGCTCGCGCCTTTAAGGATTTCGATGTTTTGAGCTCGAACCTTTTCCGTTTTTGATGTGTTGAGCTCGAGCTTTTCACGTTTTCGATGTGTTTGTTCGTGGATGAAAAATTCCCATAATCACAATTTTGTAAAAGTTCAAACATGAAGTAATAACAAATGGCATCACTATAAGTTTGCATTCGAACAAGACGAACGCTTTTTGTAGTACCTACATCGAGCAGTCCACTATCCCTCGCCGGAGATGATCCTCATGCTCTGGTATTTCCTTCGTCTTTCCTTCGTATTTCGCACATGGAGAAAGGTTTTCAACTTTGTTTACAGTTGAATTTTAATAATAAATTAATATGCACAGCCATAGTAAAATTAAACTTTGTTGCGTACGAATTTAATGTTAGAGTTTACTAAATCAACTTTAAAACACCTATGTTTGGAAACATCGATGTTTAAAAACATCTATTGTTTTTGGTAGGTGTATTATTAACATCGATGTTTGGCAATATCGATGTTTTGTTGTCAATGTCACATCCGTACAACCAGCTTTCGCCTCGTGATTCCTTCTGCTTCAAAGATCCACGTCCCAATCTCAGCAGTCGCTTTGAGCGTCACTTCGGTCGCAGTTGGCGTCATCGCTTTCGCCGTAGTATTCATCAGCAGCGCCGTCGCGTCGGCCCAGCTCCGCCTCCGCCCCATTCCGGCATTCCTTCGAGAGCGACGGGATTCAATTGGGGCCCGTGTTCTTCCGTCATTGGCATCTTCGATCGGGGCGCCGCCCCGCGCCGCGCCGCTGCAGATCCTCGGGAATAAACAGCGGAATAAGTCAGCGGCTGAGAGGGCGACAGCGCTGTGCGGCGCGGCGCGGCGCAATATCCTGCAGCAGCCGTCAACGCGACTTCCCTCCGGCGCGGAATGAGCCTTTCGTATGCATATTCAGGTGGCGGCGATGGCGGCGGCGACGGCGGCAGCAGTGGCAACGGGGGCATCGGGGGCGGAGGCGGCGGAGGCGGAGGCGGCGGAGGCGGCGGAGGCGGCGGAGGCGGCGGGGGTGGAGGCGGCGGGGG
>BLKR01012026.1:0-24487 GCA_011170035.1 Teleogryllus occipitalis | reverse complement strand
GTAATGTCTGCAATACTACTTTCATTTTATGGAATATTATAACTTTAATATTTTTGTTACAGGAACCATTCAATTCCTCCTATTACTCAACTACTACTAACGTTGAGATTTTATGCTTGTGGTGCGTTTTTAATATGTATGGGGGATTTCTGTGGCATACACAAATCTACTGCCAGCAGGATTATAAAGAGAGTTAGTGAAGCCATAGCCAAACTAGCTCCCCTATTTATTAATTTGCCACAAGGAGAGAGGCAAAATCAAATAAAAGAAGAATTTTTCAAAATTGCAGCATTTCCCAGAGTAATTGGCACGATTGATTGTACACATATACCAATCAAGTCACCTGGAGGAGAGACTGCCGAACTGTATAGAGGAAGAGATGGAAAATTTTCCATCAGTGTTCAAACTGTTTGTGGACCAGACCTCTCCATTTTGGACATTGTGTCAAGATGGCCAGGGTCAACCCATGACCAGACCATTTTCAATAACTCGTGGTTGAAAGCAAAATTTGAAATGGGTAGAATGGGAGATTGTGTGTTATTAGGGGATTCTGGTTATGCCCTGACCAAATACCTCTTGACACCAATTTTACGAACAAACACCCCTGCGGAGAATCTGTACAATGAGGCACAGATTCGAACAAGAAACACTGTGGAAAGAAGTTATGGGGTCTGGAAGAGAAGATTTCCAATCCTTGCCAATGGGTTGCGATTGAAGCAAGACCGGACTGAGGCTGTCATAGTGGCATGTGCAGTCCTACACAACATTGCTATCAAATACAACGATCTGGAACCTTCAGTCTCGGACGAAATCAACATTTTAATAGAAAATGGGTTACAAAATGAACGGGAAAATGGTAGAATGGAGAATGTAGAGAATAACACTACAAGGGAACAGTTTATTGCTTACTTTAATAATTTCTTATAAAATACAATAAATTAATTTTGTAATTTTTTTAAAGTCTCTTTTTTAATTTGAATGTCCAGCAACAAACTTTCTCTTTGCAGCTGGTAGAGAGATTCTTCCCTTTCTTCCCTTCTCCGTCTTTCCTCTTCCATTGTCCTTAACTTTTCTTCTTCCACCTTTTTTTGTAACAGGTACAATTCGCGCATATAATTTATTTCCATGTCGTGTTTTTTTTTTTTGATTCTCTAGAGACTCTTGAGTGAGCAGGGTCTTGCTTTTCACCCAAGGCTCCAAACTCCTCCCAGTTGCAGATAGTTGAGGATTATTCCTCCTCCTCTTTGGCGTCCTGTTTTGAGGACCAGAAACCTCAGAACTGCGACCTTCCATGTCTAAAATTTCTCCACTTTCAGTGGACTGAATCTGAGCAGTCAACACAGGGTGGAGCGGATTTCTAAGCATGGCAGGAGTGTGTCGCTCCCACGACACCTGGCTTGCATTATCTTCATCCATTGGGGCAGCTTCAATGGAAATTGATTCCAATGGTTCCATCATAACGATGGACACCCCTCCTTCATCGACATTTTCCATTTGGAAAGACGGGGCATCGCTGTCGAATTGACTCGTAGCACCTTCTGCAGATGCACCCATTATCTCCAAAACTTTCTCTAGGATTAGATTTTCCTTCATACTTACTCCACCACCTCCAGTCTGCAGTCGTTGTTGCCTTTTTCGGGCCGAATACTTTCTTGCGTCCCTTTTCAAAGAATTATACTTTTGACGCAATAAGTCGGCAGTTCTGTGTATTGTCGTCTGTGCATTGTAAACCGACTCTATTTTCTCCCACGTTTTCTTCTAAAAAAAAAGCAAACATGCATATTAGCAACCCACTGCAACAGGTTTCCAAACTTCCTTTTATTCACAAAAATGTACCCTTACCTTATCATTTGAAGTTACTCCATCTGTTTCTTTGTTCTCAAATATTGACTTGTACTCTCTGGCCAAGTTGATTAATCGTAGAGTGTCCTCCACAGTGTAGTTGCTTGTTCTTACTCTCTGGGGTGCACTCATATTGATCTGCAAGAAGTCATATTTAAAACAATTCACAAATGTGCGATTATAACAAAAAACACCTGCACAAATTATTAGCCATATTTAAAGGTAAAACAAAAACTAATATGGAATATTTGTCTTCACTCTCTGAATTGCAATACTATTTACATACTTCCATAACATGCAAAGTATCATTTGATTAGCTAGCACAGGAATAATATGGCTCTTGACATCTGCCTCCTTTCAGTTCAATCATAAATTTCCTTACAAATGAATGTATAGATCAATAACGTACAAAACATGTAACATAATACAAACATCACCGTCTAATGACTCTTGGAGGGTAAGCCCCTTAACAATTTTTAATGATTTGTTCTTGGAAAGAAATTGCTTCCCAGGATGAATTCTCATATGGAATGTATTAAAAGTTATAAGAAAAAACACAAAAAGTAAAGAAAAACTAATAATTCATTCCCATTGTGGAGTGTGGAAAGAAATGGCGAAATTAAGCAAAACTTGGATTCAGGGGACAGCAACATATTTTCAAGTTTGAAACGAGCACATCTTTCAAAATGTAATAGACAAGTTATTTGCTATTATTGGAAAATACTCTCAATTTAAAAACTTTCTTTGTTGATCTTTAAAGCTTGCCTCAAATTGCTTAAAACATGAGTTATAATATATTATTCACCGTGCATGAACTCACCTTCAAAATAGTAAAGCACTACAATGCACCAGGTCAGACCAGTATGCTTGGTAATGAAACTGCAAAAGAAATAGCAAACGTTTGATTCTGTGCATTTTATTAAGAATGTGATTGGCTGGCTAGCCATAAAATATTTTTGTTCATTAGTTCTTGGCTAAGAATATAAGAAAATGTGGTTGGTTTTAAGATTTTCTGATAATTGCAGATACGTATAGTATGCCTCCGATATTATAAACTGGGAATTATAATACAATTCTGCCGAAACTCACCGTATAAATATTTTGGAGAGTTAACAGAACCACGCTTCGAATTACTTGTGGAGAATGCTGGAAAGAAATAGTGAACGTAAGCTACAATTTGGTTCTGGTAAACTTTCTCAAATTATTAATTCAAGACTTATAATATCTTTCATAATATCCTATTTGAACTTACCTTCAAAGTGTCGAAAATCGATGTCGGAACTTTCAACACAATATGGCACAATTCCACGAGGACGCACACACGCAATACACACACGTTCACAGGGAAACACGGCGATTCGAAATGGACGGTAATAAGGCAGGAAGGAACAAAACATGAGTAGCAAGGAATATATATTTCGACAAAACACTATCGAATGCAGTACCAACTTTCTCTTTCACAGACGCCTCTTGGGATAAACACGAGATAGTTATCCATGGAATAAAATTAATTCGTACAACTCGACGAAGTATTTATTCATGGATAAAGCAATTCCATAGATAACTATTCATGAAGATATCTCTACATCATACAACCGGGCCCAATTTCTCCATAATATTCACTGCCTTATCAAGGTGAAAATCATTAAAATATGTTTCCCTGCTAGTCGATTCTTGTCAAGTCTTGCATCACTGTACATATTATTTTTTCGTTTTTCTTTTCCACCCACTCTTCATTTTGTCTACTCGTCGAACCGCAGATGAACAATAATGATAGCGGAAGGTAGGGCAGACATGCATTTATATGCATATTAGCCTTTGCCCTACCTTGCGCTATCATTGTTGTTCATCTGCGGTTCTACGAGTAGACAAGAAAATGAAGAGAACAATGATAGCGCAAGGTAGGGCAAAGGCTAATATGCATATAAATGCATGTCTGCCCTACCTTCTGCTATCATTGTTCATCTGCATAGCAGTTAATGCCGACATTAATCGCATATCCCGATAAAATCCTATTTAATTATTCTCAAAACACTTCTAAAAACTTCTAAACTTCTAAAACTTCTTTTCTGGATTCAAACTTGAGTTGGAGGATTGTTGTACAGAGAATATTGTGACCATAACTCTTATTGGGAAAGATGCACATCATTTTGGCCTGAGCCAATTTAAACGGGTTTAAATTACATCGTCTACGTACGCTCTGCAATCATGTTATCCCTTCTGCATGCGTGAATCTCTTACCACTGGAGTTTCTCCAAAATCTTTGGCGTATGTGACTCCATATTTTTCTATGTCATTGACAAATTGAAAACAAAATTGATGGTGTGAAAGCTTTATTATTTATTTAGTTAAGTTATATATTGTAATGTTTCGTGTTTGAAATAAGGTGAAAACAATTCTTCTACAAAATTAGTTACATCTACTTTGTTTCTTAAAATTCTAAAATTGTATTATACTTATTTCATTCCCAACAAAATCAAATAAACGATATATTTTTGCAATTGTTATTTAGGAAAATGCATATAACGCAAACATTTCAGTGTTTTTGCGAAAAAATTATCAAAAATTTATTCTACGTTAGATAGATATTTATTAAAGTTCGCTTTGAGCTAATGCTCGGTGACAAACATGATTACAACTAGATTTACAATTACAAAACTATTACGAATATTTGCAAATAGAATTATAATTATAATTAAAGATTGATATCCTAGTTCTAATTAATTTTTATTTTCCAAATTGACTAATAGCTTATCTTAATACTTCACTTAATTTCACTTACACTGCACTGCACTCCCTCCCGTCCCCTCCCCTCCCTCCCCACCACTTTACTGTATATATGACATTACCATATTAATAATAATAATAATAATAATAATAATAATAATAATAACAAGAAGAAGAAGAAGAACGGTGAAAGTCCCAGTATTATTGATGATCTTGATGGAATTAGTATATTTTGAATATTGATATTTAGTATATTCCCAACACTTATGTAGGAAATTATTACAGTAAGCAGGGAGAAATGCACAATGAAAACGAAATAAAGCAAGTGAAGGTGTGTTTGTTTCTGAAAATTATTTCCATTGTATTAGATTCAAATTCAAAATATATTAGCTTCAAATAATATTTACGAGATGCAACACCTGCCTCTCACAAAATTCCTGAGAAATCTATTCGGTTTATTCAGAAATTGTCATGTCAGCCGTTGTGAATATGTTATCTAAGGTTTCTGTGGCGCCTACCAGCGCCATTGGCGGTTCAGCCGATTTCGTGACAGTTAAAGACAGATCTCCAGACAAAAATACAGTCCGTACTAAACGTGCTGCACCCTGAGTTCACATGAACGAATGGAAGAGACCCTCACCACATCAATAACATATCCAACAGTTTTGGGTGTTCATCTGAAATGATTTTGGCACATTTTGTAATGCAATTTTTCTTTGATTTTTGAACATTTTAAGAGCATTTATTGATCATTTTTGGTGAAGTTTTAGGTCATCAAAATCCGCCTTTACTAATTAGCTGTTTTCTATAAAAGGGTTTTTACATTTATATATTTACCTGTACAGCAAGATTACTTCAAAAGACTTGGTAAGTAACTGATTGATTGATATTTTAGAGCGCGTCAACGGGATATGATTATTAGTCTTCTTAAGTATGGTGATAGTTGTAAGCGGAAAGTGGCGGTGTTTCTTCCCCGCTCGAATGATATCCAGTGTTCAACATACACGCAGGCCTGCTTGGCCTGCCTCTCCAGGTCTCTACTCCAGCGGGTCACTGCCGCTGCCAGGTCGTTTTAAGCTCCCCCAGAATCTCCCGACACATGTGGTGCTGTAGCACATGAAGCATAGACAGTGTGTGTGTGTGTGTGCGTGTGCGTGCGTGCGTGCGTGCGTGCGTGTGTGTGTGTGTGTGTGTGTGTGTGTGTGTGTTGTGTGTGTGTGTGTGGAAGGGGAGAGGAGAAATGAAACATCACGCGCGTTTCTTGCCCGTTTATGTACTGCTCTGGAATTCGCCTGGTCTTGATCGAAGAAGCCAAGGAAAACTAGCCATGAGAGCGGCCGCCTCTAGAATTTTCCTCCTGACAGCGGCTGCAATTGACTTGTCTAAATAGTGAATCGAACACTAGACCAACAGTTGTTCCCCTGAGACATCTCAGCCGCTTGTAAATGCCTCATAAAACGCAGATTACGTTATTATTTCACCAAGAAGCAGAAAAAAGAAAATTCTAAAATTGCATTATTATACGTACTTTAGAAGTTAATATCTTTGTGAACTCGGAAAGCAGTGTCATTGTTGTATATTTGCTGCTCATATTTTGTACAACGGATTGATGCCATTTCAGTTCTCTCTCGTTTCAGCAAGTGTTTAAATGTCTGAGTATAAAGTAATAGAAGTTTTGAGTCTCGAACGGAGGAATAAGAAATGATATTAAAAATAGGAAAATGAGATATTGAGACCTTTCAGCTTGTTGAAAATGTGCTACAGAATGGCACAGACTTTCTCGAACTAGTTAGTTTCCTAATTTCATTGGTATGGGCTAGCTTTTTGGTCTTCTCTATCCTATTGTCAACTGCCATTTATCGCTGTCCAAATTACATTTTTTAAAAAAAATTTCTCAATTTTTCGTTTTCCTAATAGTAAAACCCAAATATTACTTCAATAATACGAAAGGAGAGTATCACAATATTCTAAATGGCAATTTTAACAAAAAAATTGGAGCTATTTCTTAGAACACGGCATTTGAGCGTTACGATACATACGAAATTTGAAGCTCTTTTCTATAAAACGTTTTCGAGTTTACGAACAACTTCATTGGATGTCATATAAAGCACTTTAACTTACAGATGCAATAGAGTTTACAGTTCGCTACTAATGTGCATATTAATGGTGAGAGTGATATTTAAACAAATATATTTGTATAATTTGTGAAGAAACAAAATAATAGGTACTCTAAAATGAAATGTATGTCATATGAAACAGTGCAATTAGTATGATCTGATGGAATAGTTTGAAGAAAAAATTTGGAGCCATTTTTGAGAAAATAGCGTTTGAGCGTTTCTGAAACTGCGGAAATTCGAGTTCATATTCACAGAAAACTATTGAGTATTCGAGAAAATATATAGAACATTATTTCAAGCACATGCACTCATAAATAGAATAATGTGAACAAATCGCCGCTAATGTAAATATTAAAGACGTGAGAGACAAATAAAAAATTACATTTTTGTACTTTGTGAAAAGACAACCACAAAAGAATAGACCAATGTGGCGTTATTGACATCTGACACATCACACGTAACAGTAACTGTACCAAAGGTTAAAGAAAAATATAGGAGCAGTTTTTTAGGAAATCTTTTTGTTATTTTTTAAAATTGCGCATATTGCACGCAATATTGCGCGAAAACTACTAAATTTTTCAAAAAAATGTACATGACCTTAATGAAAGAATAAATATGGAGAACCTATTTTATTTGAAGGAAAAATTTTTATCTTAAATTTTATTACTTAATTAATTGTGTATATATAAAATATATATTCTAATTTTGTAATACATATACATTGAAGAATTTTGTCACATTGCGAAGAAGTATTTAATAAAAAATGGATATCAGAATCAAATTTGAAGTTTTTCCTGAGATCACTTGTGAAAGGACATTCGACTAATAAATGGGATGTAGAAATAAGTTCATCACAATTTGGACACGGATCTGGATTTGTGTTTTTAAATAAATAATTGACTCAAATTAAAACTGCCAATTCGAAGTCTTCATAAAATAACTTGATGTTTTTTTTTTAAGTTGATGAGGAAAAGAGGATGATCTAATACTGAACTCTTAACATGACGTAATTTTGAAAATTTTTATTACCATTTCAAATCCCATAGTAGTAATGTTGATAATAGAAGAAGTTTTTTTAAGTCTTCAAGGGAGTCAGAGATAGAGTTATTGGGTAAAGGAAGATTAGAAGCCTTCTTTGCTGAGAAGTCAGCATCATCTTTATTTCCCTTTATTCCTCGGTGAGAAGGGATCCATGTAAGAGTGACATATCAATTATTTTGGGACAAGGATAGAAGATGTTCTTAAATAAAATTATTTTTTGATAGTTTCTTTTAATAGCAGATATGACTGATAATGAATCTGTGAAGATAACCAAATCTGGAGAAATTCTATTGTGTGAAAAGAGATCTAATACTTTAATTATTGCCCAGACTTCTCGGGAGTAAGTAGAAAAGAAGACTGGTAAACCAGTCTATCTTCAATTTTGTAGATAGGAAGACGCCAGAAAAATTGAAAGTCCTGCAATTTTCGAAAATCCAGAGTTGACAGAGACAAACGGAGCTATACAATCTTTATAAGTGTATTTTACTCTATTCTTGCAAAATATTTAAAGAAAACATTTGGAGACATTTTTTGAGAAAATTTTGAAAATGTCCCAGGGACTTCATGGAAAGAAACCCCAAATTTTAAAGAAAGTTTTACAAAATCTCAGCGCTTCGAGTTGAGCCAGATCGACTGAAGAATATCCATTTGGGAAAAAATCCTACTTCTGGTTTAGGCGCTAATTGTGTTCACAAATGGACGTTTCCCCGTCAATTGATTTTTAGGTATCAAGGACCCACAAAAAAGGGATTCTGGCTACCACATGTTATAGAGGATTTTTTTAATTAAGCAACTGGATTTATCCACTTGCTATCGTTATCAGGACCAGGGAATGCATTTTTTCTGCCCAAAATACCCCGTTTCGTGCAGCATTACATAACTTTCTACAGATTACGTATAATCCTCCGTATATATGTGCGTATACGAGAAAGTAAAAACACAATGCACGGATAAAGAAAGTAAAAACACAATGCAACGCACGGAACGTAGCGCTGAATTTAAATAACAGAAGTGTTTTGAGGGAAATACAGAGACTTCGATAGAAATTTAAGCAAAATGTTTGACCGCACGGATAATATCAAGTGAATTCCGGATCCAAGTGAACTGGATCGTGCGTGGTTACCCGATATAATTAGTGGATGAGTTCGCAACAGCTGGAGGAATTACACACTATACTTGCCTATGTATTATGACAATTTAAACATGCTTTTATTTACCTAATACGGTGTTCTACGCATTTCAACACAATATCCACGTCATGATTGCAAGGATATTTCCGGCGATCTCGCCAGAGGAGCTTACGATGAGAGGATGTTTCTCAACCTTCCTGGTGTTGTATTATCTTTTCACATCTTTTATTATGTCATCCCTACAGATGACGTTGAACAGTGTCGGTGATATTCTACAACAGAAGCTAACTTTCCGTTAGACGCATTTTCCTGTATTATTTTCCCCCTTAACGTCAGTTCGTTTCTTAACAGTCAACTTCGACCTCCTCTGGTATTTCAACAATTTTCTTTTCCTCTTCAGGAGGGACTGGCTTTGAAACACGTACTAACCTATTCTATCTCTGAGATTGTTTCGTATTCCCATTTTCTGTGGTCTGCTGGTCTTTCTTTTGTGATTTCATAGTGCGGATTGTTTTTGTTGCAAGCTTGGCATACTCTCTTTTGAAATTTTCTTTATAAAGGGTTAGCTTGACAGATGCACCTCATTGCTTCTGTATTTTTTGTTTGCACTGAACTTCCGTCGTTCTTCCAGAAGTTACATAATTCTTTAACACTGGCTGTCCAAACAAAGATCCTGAGTTCTGTGGTCGGTTCTTATCTAGAAGCCTCAACACTCTGTGGGTCCTTGTTGACCCTAGCGACAAGCAAGACGTTTTGGTGTTGCTCTTCTTAGGCCTCTTCATAAAGAACAATTGCCTTTTAACTTCATAGTTGAGATGACGGTAGGGCGACGACTGTGGATATTCTTACTCGTCTTACGAGAGCTGAAAATAGTTTTCTACCGTCTCTCTCGGGGTGCCACTGCAGCTGGGTAGCTGACACTATCTTGAAAAGTCTGGTCTGAATACATCATCCTATAGCCTCGATAAGACCCATACATTCCATTTATTCATCGAGATATTTTGTTAGAGTCTATTCTTATTCTTACTATTATTATTATTATTATTATTATTATTATTATTATTATTATTATTATTATTATTATTATTATTAGGACAATACCGAAGTATCGAACCTGTACTGAGCTGACGTCTAGAGACAAAATTTGAGGATTGCTTCGAAGAGGCCCCTAAGCATCTATCGATAATGTTTTTATTTTCTCGTCTTACGAAGTTTTTCGTAAAAAGAGAAAGTTCTGTAATCGTGAGCTCGAAAACGGCGAATTTGCGCCAGAAAAACTCTTTATTGCCGGGTTCTGGTATTGAAAAAGTGAATATATACTGTTGCTAAATGTAGAAAAAATATCCTCTAACACATGGAGTACCCGTAATCCATGTTTTGTAGGTTCTTGATACCGAAAAATCGATTGATGACAAAATGTCTATCTGTCCGTCTGGAGTCAACGCTACCGCCTAAATCGTTCAGCCGATTTCTTTCAAAATTTATATTGCCCAACTTATCTGAATGAACTCGTGTCTTTGGGATTCTCAAACGGATATTGTGATTTTTGATGGTATTTATCAAGAAGCTTCAAAAATATTTTCAAAATTTTCTCAAAAATACCTCAAAATTGTTTGATCAAACTGTGTCCTCAGATAGCGTAAAGAACGCTTACGATTGATGGCAGTCCCATTTTCTTTGAGATAACAGATTTTTTGAAAATTGAAAGAGTGCAATTTTTTGTGAGCGTCATCCTACAACAACAATATTGGTGATAGAGATTTTTAACTTAATAAAATCTGTTCCTTAAAGAAGAATTTTTAAATAAGTTCTTGTTCCATTTTTCAAGAATATGAGTATTTCCCGTGTATTTTTCGTGTAATTTCGGGCGAAATATAGGCAATTTATTTCTAAAAAATAGCTCCAATTTTTTTCTTTAAATTTGTTTCTGATATGTAATAAGGGACGGTACTCATATTAGATAGATAGATAGATAGAAATTTATTCTACAATTGGGCAAATGATGCCCGGTGGCAGAATGCAAAATTGCAATTACAAATAAAATAATATATAAAAAATAAATATAAACAAACAAATTGACTCTCATTTCCTATATATGCAGATGGCATTTACATTCCTGTACTAAACATTAAAATGCATACACACTACCATATAAATGAATAAACTTACATATTACACAAATATACATACATACAAACATATACGCATATATACATAGAGAGACGAAGGAACCCTCACCTACACACCAATCAGAACTTATTCAGTCATATTCAGAAGAAATGACTTCACTTCACTTCACTTCACTTCACTGCACTGCATATAACTTTATCTAAATATTAGTTGTTCAATACTTTTTCTGTAGACTACGCATAATCGCACCTTTCACTTCACTTCACTTCACTATACGTTTTCACCCTACTGACTAATTTCCTATATTTTTTTTCTAAACCCTCGCGCTGAGCAAGGAAAGGGCTCAAAAACTGTCGCAGGCAAATCGTTCCAATCTACTATAGTTCTGTTTACGAAGGAGAATTTCCCTACGTCCGTTCTTTGTATTCTTGTTCTAATTTTATATTTATGATCAAATCTATTTAAATAATCTGGTTTATCTAGCCTTCCCCGAATTTCCTGCCATGCGGAGCAACCAACGTAAGATTTATACAGCGCGCAAAGTCATGCCCTCTTCCTCCGGCGTTCTAATGATTCCCAATGCGCAGGTGTGTTCTTCCGAAATGTATATTTTGCCGCTCTGTTTTGTATCCTCTCTAAGCTCTTTTTAAGTCCTATTCTGTACGGATCCCAACAACTGGCTCCGTATTCCATTACCGGCCTGACAAGCGAGGTATACGCGATTTCCTTTGCTTTCGTATTACATTTTTTAAGATTTCTCATGACGAAATGCAAAGACCTCCAAGCTTTACCCACTACATAGTTCGTTTGTTTATCCCACCCCAATTTACAATCCAGGAGAATGCCAAGGTATTTACAGCTCGAGACTCTCGGAACTACGTCATTACCTAGCTGATAAGATATTGTATGAAAAGCTCTGGCCCTACAAAATGTGATCGCTTTACTTTTCTTTCCATTTATAGTCATTTTATTAGCTATTGCCCAATCGTTAATTTTATTTAAATCGTCCTGTAGTTGAATCATATCGTGCTGATCTGCAATTTCCCTATATAATATACAGTCGTCGGCGAAGAGTCGAATTTTTGACGTTATATTTCGCGATAAATCATTTACAAAGATAAGAAACAGCAGTGGACCTATGACACTGCCCTGAGGAACCCCGGAAGTAATGTTACCCCTTTCCGATAAGTGCTGTCCAATTCGGACTTTTTGATTTCTATCGCGAAGAAATTCATTTATCCATGCTATTACCCGCCTGTCAATTTTAGCATCAATAAGTTTCAGTATCAATATGTCATGCGGCACGACATCAAATGCTTTAGCAAAATCAATAACTATTGCATCCACTCTTCCCCCTACATCAATTACTTCCGACAAGTCTTGAGTAAGGGAAATAATCTGACTCTCACACGAAAAGCCATTTCTGAAGCCGTGCTGTCCATGAAATAACCATTCTGATTGATCCAAATGATTTCTAATCGAATTAGATAATAATTTTTCAAACAATTTACAGACTACTGACGTAAGACTAACTGGCCTATAATTTTGCACTTCACATTTTGGTCCATTTTTGAAAATTGGCACTATTAAGGCAGATTTCCAATCATCCGGTACACTTTCGTTGTTGATTGATATATTGAAAAGTCTGACCAAATATGGTATTATTGTTTCCCCTGCTATCTTTAACATGTCAGTTGTAATACCATCCGGACCGCAAGACTTACAGTTTTTCATATTTTTCAAATGTGAACGTACTTCCGTTTGATCAATTTTGAATATATGATCCACGTCATTGTGCCCTATGATAATTTGGTTAGCTTTTTGTTTGTATACAGAACAGAAATAATTATTGAATACATTGGCTTTCTCTTCATCGTCTACGATATCTACATTTTGCCATCTTATAGGAGGTGTGTCCTCCTGTTTACCTCGCCGGTGGCGTACAAAGTTAAAAAACTTTGCCCAAGCATTTTCGTTATCATCTAAAATTAACTTAAGATACGATTCTTGCGCAGTTTTCTTTTTATTTTCTACTTCTTTCATAATTTGTTGGAATTTACGTAAATGTGCCTCGCTGCGATGTCTAATATTATACGCTTTTCTCATTTTTCTTTTCAATTTGCGAATTTCCGCGTTATAATACACTGAATCTGAATTCTTTTTTATGTACTTGAAAGGAACGAAACACTGCCGAGCTTCCTCAACGATTTCTTTGAATTTCTGCCATATGTTTTCCAATCCCCCTCCTAACTTTTCGAAATCCACATATTTCAGTTTTAGAAAATGCTGCAGCCCATTTATGTCAGCTTTACGATATTGCCATATTCTATTACCGATTTTATCATTTACCCTGCAAATAGTAGCATTTATTTCAAGAATTACGGCCTTGTGATCGCTTATTCCCTGAATAACATCGCAGTAGTATAATATGTCCATCGGTCTAATAAGAAAAATATCTAAAATAGAATGTTGACGCGTTGGTTTATCAACAACTTGCGTCATTCCTGCATCCCAAACTAGTTTATTTATTATTAACTGTATTTTTCTATCGCATAGATCACCCTGCCAATTAATGTCACTTAGATTTAAGTCCCCGCCAATAATAATCGGATTGGTTCTATTTAAATTTTCCGCCAGTTCGAGAATATTCTCAAGAATGGAATAATTACCATTTGGTGGCCTATAACATGCAATAAGATCTATTGTCTGCAAGTTGTCGATTCTTATATCTACTCCTATCATTTCATGCTCAATGCTTTTCCATTTCAAGTTCGCGTTTATACATGATTTAACTAAAATAAAGACCCCCCCGCCTCTAGTTCCCCTGTCCCGCCGAAATATTTTATAGTCGCTTCGACAGATTTCCGAATCTGATATTTCCTCATTTAGCCATGACTCAGTACCGATCACTACGTCCGCATCACACGCCTCAATTAAGTTCCAAAGCTGAATTTCCTTATTAACAACACTTCGGCAATTTACCTGCAACAGCTTAAGAGCTCCCTTACTCACCCCTAATCCTTTCTCGGAAAACGAATCCCGCTTTGGCTGCTCCCCTTCACTTTGCAACGTGCCCCCCTGCAAAGCTCTTCCTATGTTCACTCTATTATGTTCACAAAGCGCAGGAAATTCGGTTTGGGTGACTACATTTGTTGCCTAATTACACAACATATGTATTCTCATATTATAGAAAAAATCAACATGACGTTATTTGAAGATCTGTTTTTGATGAACATATTTCATTTAAAAAAAGATTGAAAATCACACTTGTAGTTGTAGGAAGCCGTCAATATTTTTTTTATTTTTTCAATTAATTTTTATAATATAAATTAATTTTTTTTAAATCAGACGTTTCATCCATTATGAGACCTACACCATTATCTTAAGCGTCCTTGACTCTATCAGTGGTCCAAATGTAATAAATGAATGTGTTTTTTTTTAAGAAAAAAAGGTTTATAGAAAATTGACATTGCCTAAGTTTTGCACAAACTTTCGCACAAAATACTAACTTTTTTGAAAAATTGAACGTGACATTATTTTTCGATTTGTTTAATGAACATATTTCATTAATATAAAATGTTTATTTTCTAATTGTAGTTGTAGGAAGACGCCGAATTCTTTTAATGTTTCCAATTTTCGATAAACGAGGGTTTTCAACGAACATGAGACCTGCACCATTCTCTGAAATGCCCTTTACAGCAAAATTTAATCAAAAACGATGGAGCCGTTGATTAGAAAAAGTTGTTTAAACAAAATTTAAAATTGCCTATATTTCAAGCACAAATATGGTATTTTTTTCAAAAAATTGAACATGATCATATTTTAAAATTTATCTTTAAGGAACAGATTTTATTAAGGGAAAAATCTTTAATATTTTAGTTGGAGGAAGACACCGAAAAAAGTTTCAATTTTTGCAATTTTCGGAAAATCAGAATATTCAACTAAAATGAGATCTGCACCATTCTATTAAACGACATTCACCCTATCCAATAACAACATTTAATCAAAACCTATGGAGCCACTTTTTAAAAAATTTGGAAAATGTCCCAGGGGTTTCATGTAAAGTAGCTCCTTCTCACCAAAAAAAATTAAAACATCAATTTCGAATTCAAGTGGCCGCGGCATCAACCATATCGATTGGGGAGTATTAATTTTGGAGAAAATCGGATGAACAGTTTAGCCGCTAGCATTGTTCACAGACGGACGGATAGATGTTTTGCCGTCAATCGATTTTTCGGTCAAGGACCCACAAAACGAATTCTGGCTACATCACATGTTAGAGGACTTTTTTCCCTAAATTTGGCATTTATATTTATTCACTTTTTCGTTACCAGGGTCTGGCAATAAGCAAAACGTACTTAACTGCCGGAAATTCTTCGTCTCCCTTGTACGATTACATAACTTTCTCTTCTTACGAAGAACCTTCATAAGGACGAGGAAGTAAAATGTTTATGACCTCTAAGTCTATTGCGCCTAGACATGTATACAGATGTCGCAATTAGCATTTTATTCTCTCACAATGTTTAAAGAATGCTGCATCAACCTTGAACAAATGCCTCAAGCTTGTGTTCTTCCAAAAAACTTCTTTGTTCTCACCTGGGGTTACGAGTGAAGGAAAAACTGTATCGCAGATATGTTGAAGCTCTCGACCTAGAAATGTTCATACCGGAAGTGGTAGCTCAGTGCATCAACTGATGTCACTGCAGCGCCTGTGACCGGGAGGTACTAGGTTCGAGTCCTGATGGTGGCAGGATTTTCGACACCAGCTTCTTAGCTAGGTCGAATTCAGTCGCTGTCTGGAGGAGAATTCTAGCGGCCGGTTGCTCTGATCGGTAGTTTTCCGTGGCTTCTCCGATCAACACCAGGCGAATTCCGGAGCAGTACCCTACCAAACGGACCAGGGACCGCACTTGATCTTTCCTTCCTCTTCCTTATCCTATCCTCTCCCCTTACACACACACCACACACACTTACACTAACATGCACTACACTACCACATATTCCGGGAGACCGGTCGGGAGCTTAGAGCTTGTCCCTGCTGGGGTGGTACCCCGCTGGTGGGGGAGTCCTGGTTACGGGGAAACTCCACTAGCCGACGGTAGGTCGGCTCCAGATCTCGCCATCCAGCGAGGGAAGATCACCGCCATATCCCGAAGAAAACACGCACTACACTTACGGGACAGATGACTGAAGCTGTTTACAAGCCCGGAAACATCCAACCATTTAATAATCAAACATGAAAATTCTAAAGCTGAAAGAAACGAGCATGATATACTTATTAGTAACGCGTCTCCTGAATGAATGCAACTGCACGTTTTCAAGGCACGTGGTTGTAAATAATCTTTTAAATTTTGTTTTCTGTAATTACAAAAAATGATTTGTTTATTTCAGGGCGTTTCGCAAACAGATGGTTGCTACTCTTTCCAGATACAAATATTTATTCAATTTATGCACTTTTCATTTGAAATTATAGAGTTGGCATTCTTATTAAATAGTCGAGTTCAAAATATTATTTCTTTCACATTTACCTCTTTCGGTTACCTAACCTTGATGAACTATTTGATGTATTCCGATTCTGCGGATTCCATTCTGTCACTCATGCGCATAAGTTCCGCTTCTACTGGCAGGACCACGTCGCGTCGTTTTCGGGTAATTTCCTGTGCCGACGGCGGAAGATTCGAATCTTGTCGTTTCTGTGCCGTTCGCTTCAGCGAATTTGGTTTCGAGAGCGGTATCAAACCGGCTTAGGTGGCATCAGTGCATCAACTGATGTCACTGCAGTGCCTCTGACCGCGAGGTCCTGGGGTTTGAGTTCTGATGGTGGTAGGATTTTCAACACTACAGTGGGTAGACAACGATTTAGGAATTTCCATAAATTCTTATCTTTTATTGTTTTATTTCGGTTTGTATATTACATTTATAAATCTCTTACGATATTTCAAAAGTTATTAACTAATATACTTATTTTCACATTACTTTTGCAATCTACTACTTGGTAGCACTATTTTTTCTTTAGTAATATTCATAATGCGTCTTGTCACAAATCCGGAAATAGCCGCATCATGTTGCCATAGTCGTTCCAGATGCCGGGTAAGTTCAGGAACATTAGTGATCATTAGACTACTGGACTTATCATTCATAATATTCCATATTATTTCTATGGAATTTATATCTGGACTGATACCTGGCCAGTCCAATACTTCGATGTCTAACTACTTCAGATGTCTCATGATAAATTTTGAAGTATGCTGTATGCCCCATCGTGCATGGGTTAATTCCATCCTGCTTGGGTACCACTAACTTATTTGAGGAATTAGGTAAGTACAGAGGGCAAGTTTGTATTGTTCCTTCCTCAAGGTACTTTCAAAAAAATACAACGGTCCAGTGCCTTGGAGAGATATCACACTGCATGCCATAAGTTTACCGGAATATTAGCTTCCTTAAAGCACTCAGACTTAAATTGCTCTCAAGATAGTCTCCATATTTGCTGCTGCCACCCTTGCATAATTTCCACTATCGACTCTTCTGAGAGGCAAACTAGCAATAAGGAAATGGAGTGAAAATATGAAAAAATAGTAATTGAAAATATTTTTAAATTTTGATGAAGCCTGTAACAGAGTGTGGTCAATGATCATCATTAGTTCATAAAGAATGAGAACAAATTGCCAACATTACCTATCACCAATCACTTACAGTCCAATCTATATGTTTTGAAGCCCATGATAAACTCATTCTCATCGCAGTTTAGGGCTTTGTTGGGGTAAGTGGTTCATTTAATTCTACCTCATTATTATTATAATTATTAACCTAATAATTAAATTATTCCATCACTTTGTGGAGAAACATTACAATTCCTGGCTATATCACATGCTCTTAAGTTCAAAAACTTCAACAAAACCTGAATTTATCTTTTTTCCTTCGACTCAAGTCTCCTTTTTTACCATTAATATTGTTCTTATTAATAACAAATGTAACACTAAACTCATACAATATTCACTGGAGAATATCTGAGAATTGCTAATCTACTTTATTAAGTCAAAAAAAAAACAATTTTCTTTCTCAGTAGTGTGAGTAAACAAAGAGAAACAAAACAAAACGCTCACTACGAATGGCAGCACTTACACTACATACCGAGATAGACTCAGACCATGGAGGAATACAGAAAACGAAGGGAAACTTGTGTGGCACCGTCGACAATAAAGTACAGGAGTAAAATTGACAACACCGCACTCTGTGGCCAGAATTAGTACTACCTGAGCATTGAAGCACCTCGCTGAGGGGCCCAATTCACTTTTTGGACATCCAATGTCGATAATAACCTCCATATTATCACGTATTCCGCTTCGCGCGCCTATTTAAAAAATAACAATTTGAGCAAGGAAGGGATTATTTTGTAATTATAAAAAACAAATATTTTTCTATGTAGTATTCCTAAAGTATATTCTGAAAACTATCTTACATGATCATAGAGCAATACAACATAGGTACGGAAGAATAATCTGGCAGTATTGCAGACATTACATTACTATGAATTGCACACACATTACATTATTGAAACAACTCTTGACATATTAATCTATGTATCTGTGTTGATACAACTATAATATATCTCCAACATTTCAAGTTATAACATAGAACATACATATAATTTTATGTGGTACAAATGCGATAAATGATTTTATATCAACATAATAAAATGACTTGCACGTTTAATAATATATACTTTGTCTTTAGAAACATTTTTGTCATTACCAATCCACCAAAAAGCATACTAAAAATAGATTGTCCCAAAGTGCAAATATTTGATCCCTCTTGGATCCGATACCGGCGCCTTCCGTTATCCAGAGATCTCTATCAATTGAGCTATGTAATCAGGCCTAACAGTACTCATGACAATTTACTTGCAAGGAAAATGGAATATTTTAGCATATTTGCACCATGTGATTATCCATGTTGAATAGTTTTAAAAAAACGTGGATATAATCAGACATAACATTTACGACAGTTCCACAAAACAAATACATTTGGAATTCATACGGATTTCACAGACCTAACATATTTTTAACATTTTATTAAGTCTGATATCATGTGATTTTTAAATTTGTAATCATTGAATCACATAGGCCTACAAAGCACCATTACTTGGCACCACCATTAAAAATTAGTACAAATGCCCAGAAATTTCTTCCAAAAGATTGTAGGCAGGAGCAAAGACTCTAATATTACATTTATTCATCCAGCAACATGTCATTCGGACATCGCGGTTCTTTATCCTTTTCCAGATCTGCAGTTTAGTTTGGAAAAGATACATATCCTAATACTAATACATTTTTTAGTTTAATATGCACATTCTTTTTTCTAATTCATTATATTTTTATTAAAATCATAGAATTGAAGAGATAATAAACAGGCAAGATTTATAGGCATAAATTCAATAAGGATTGCAAATTAATACACAGTTGTGGAAAGTTAATGACAATTTTTGTATAAAAGAAACACTTGTTTATTAAGCTTAGAATACAATTGTTTTGCCTTTATATTTACGAATCAGTGGTATTCCTCAAATCTGTCTTACTTAAGGGTATTTTCATGCAATTCAGACATATTCTTCTCTGACTTTTCCAGCTGACCGTAATCTGTGCTTCCGGTTGTAGAACCGAAGCTACTTTGGCACCTGCAATGAAAACATATATTTGAAAAATCTAAAACAGAAACAATACCCCCTAATTTCTTAAGCATTATATCTTACACTTTTGTTACACTTTTGCTCATTAGTTTTATAAAACAAAACTTATAAAGCTCTGAAGTTGTCTGAAACGTACGAAATAGCACCATACTAGATTGAAATGAATCAGGTTACGAACTAAACCCAATATACTTGATAATAATAACCTAATTTGTTGTTTTGGGCCGTGTGGCTGGCAAATGCAATTTTTTAATGAATTTGATGAAACATTCAAATGCAACTGGCAGTAATTTATTTCCCATTCAACTACTGTAACTCATTATTATAACTCGAAATATTTCACTGGGAGAGAAACGTGACGAAACTTTTTTCTTTATCCTGCCGAAGAGCGTTGGGGCATCCTGGAGCTGAACATTTCGCCATCGTGATCTGCAACATTCGATGGCCTCCTAGAGTAGCCCAAAGATATTGGAGTAGCCATGATACCGCCCATTATCGCTCGCAAACGAAATGTCACAAACGAATACTTATTATTATTATTATTATTATTATTATTATTATTATTATTATTATTATTATTATTATTATTATTACTATTATTATTATTACTATTATTATTATTATTATTACTATTATTATTATTATTATTATTATTATTATTATTATTATTATTATTATTATTATTATTATTATTATTATGTGCAGTGGCGTGTAGTGCAGTGATGTGAAGTTGAGGGAAAAGAGTGTGTCAGAATCACATTAAAATGTGATTGGCAGTATGGTGAGACGAGGCGAGGTGAAGTGAAATGAAGTGAGTGAAGTGAAGTGAAGTGAAGTGGAGTGCTATGGAAGCTTGCACGGTGAAATGTTTATGTTAATTTGTAAAGTGTGTAAAAATTTGTAAAATTTTGTATAGTTGTTAAGTTTTGTAATGTTTAGTTAGTGTATTCTGCCACCAAGTTCTGGAACTTATTTGCAGAATTAGTAATAAATCTAATCTATCTAATACGTTGCCATGTGCGTGCGTTCTGAAATGAAATTCGAGGATGAAATGAATGGAACCGCTACCTGGCGAGCAAATTACAGAAGTTGCATTTGACATTACGCATGAACCTGAAAATAGGTGACGCCACACGGAAACAACGCTAGCTGTGGACCTCTAGTCCATATTCTCAAACAGCGTAAGCTTCACTTCCTAGTATATATTTCTCCATGCTCAGACTTCTAAGTTATCCAGTGGTGGCGAACTGAATTACTGCCTTATTCAATACAAAGGAAGTACCATTCATTTATTTCCACTCAGGAAAAAAACTGAGTAAGTATAAAGTTGCTAAAAAATCCTGAAATGGGAGCAAAAATAGATATTCCTAATTCGTTGTCTAGTGACTGTAGCTAGATAGCTAGGACGAATTAAAATGCTGATGGGAGGAGAATTCGAGCAGCCGGCTGCTCTGATCGGTAGTTTTCCGATCTGATCCGCACCAAGCGAACGCCGGAGCAGTACCCTAACGAATGGGCCACGGACCGCGCGCGATCTTTCCATCCTTTTCCTTGTCTTACACCCCTTACTTACATACACTTACTCTTACATGTACTACATTACTTCACATGTCGAGTGACTAGTCGGGAGCTTGGAGCGTGTCCCGGCTAGGGGGGGTACACCGCTAGTGGGAGATACCTTAATGAGTAAAACCTAACTAGTGGACGTATATGTCGGTACTGAATCTCATTATCTAGCAGGGAAAGATAAGTAGTGCATGTTCTCCCCTTTGGAAACATGCACTGCACTTACGGGAATGACCTTAACCGTTGAGGCGTCTGGAAACCAAAAAACCAATCGATCAATGCGTGGAATGAATATAGGAGCAACTGTTCCACTCAAGTATGGGCAGGTAGAATACGGATAGGAGTATCAACTTCCTACATCAGAAGGTCGAAGTGATACTTCCAGAAACCTACCTCACATTCGTAAGCGGTTCGAAGAAGGCGATCTGACATTGCCGGCTGCTGACGGGCCACTAGATCCGGCAGGCGGATCACGAAGCCTTCGAGGAGAGTCTGACTGTGGTAGGTGGAACCGTCGACGCACGTGAGCACAGTACAAAGCACCTGGCAGTCAGCTCAGACTGCGCGTGTATGGCCAACAAATGGCTACTTCCCTGACATATTTCCTTGCTCCACAAGATTTACTATTGATTACGGTAAAAAATTGTACAAATGTATTCTCCACATGTATATTAATTCTTTTAAAACACCTGCAACCTTGTTAACCGGTTTCCCGAGGATCTTCCTAGTGTTTTCCGAAAGAAAACGAGCTAGTCTTCACAAACAAAACACGTTTAGCTTCCCAAGGATGTTCTTGATTTTGTGTAAAATTATACATGCATTGCTTATAGAAGATATTCTATTTTAAGCAAAATGACTATTAACATTTAAATAACAATAATACATCTAGATATTATCTGTTAACGTCACGTAGGAATGTTTAGTTTGTTTAAAAGGATAATTTTGTTTTTCTTAGCCATGACAATGTTTTTCGAAATCAGTTTAATATTTCCAGAAACTAAATGTTCATATTTTTTCTAGAATATTTTTTGGAATAAATCCAAAAGACTGGTGACTGTAAATTTCATCATTGGTTTCAAAGAAATATTTAGAAAATAAAACATTCCTTTGGGCATGAAATCTCACTCCAAAAAGGGGTTTCGAAATCTCAGGAGGCTTGGTATTGCGACATACCAAAAATGATGGACATATTATTTAGACAAAGAAAGATCAAAATGTTGTAGATATTGCAAAGGACGTGGGTTTCTATGGTGCAGATACTCAGATGACACCGTAGCAACGCGAAAAAACGAGTTCGTTTGGAAGCAGACGCAGGGTACACCATAGCAACGCGAAGAAACCAATAGATAGAAAAACACAGCGAGCTTTGAAGGGTGGTCCAGATTGGGAATTCGGGCATTCCGACTCGTGTCGTGGTGGTGAGCGGATCGCTTGTGCGATTTTTCTTGAGGTTAATTATCAAATCGGGACTTGTAATATTTCGTGAGAGTGAACATTGAACTTGAACTTAAGAATGTTTCCGCATTAGATGTGCCACAGGAACTTGTAAAATTTACGTGTTGTACCATTGCAAACTCGGACTTGTAATATTTTCATGAGAGAACAGGAAAATGAACTTAGAATATTTTCGCGGTGGAGTTACAAGATTTGACTTAGAAATTTTACCAGTGAATTCTGAATTGCCAGGTTAGGTGATAGAGTATAATATTAGGATATTATTCCGACTTGGAAAAGGGTAATCAGTTTGAAATAGGTACCCACCTGAGGCGCAAGACGAAGAGTACAGCCAGTGTTTGTGAAGTGGTTGGAGGAAGTTTCGACTTGGTCGCTGATCATCGTGGACTTCGATAAGAAGGAAGATTGATTTACCCCACGAGGCGACATCGAGCGACGTACGCGCGAAGAGGCAAGACAGGATAAAAGGTTCCATAACGCTGTTATTGCAATAAAGAGAAAAATGGTCATGACCTGGCGATAAATTGTAATAATTGATGATAGTTGACAACTTAGGCATGCATAATAAATTATAATTCATAGTTTGAAAGAAAGCTGATTCTCATTTGCCATTACATGCAATCCTTGAGTAGACATTTTAGAATTATTTTCAGATTCCTCGCCAGACTCCGTATGGATGGCAGATTGAGTAATTGGTTGCGGAGTAAGTAGCAACAATTATTTCATAAGAACCCGTCGACCGAGTTAGCGGGATTTACATTTATTTGTAATATATCCGAAGACAGTAATAGATAATCAGGAATTCAAGTGTAACCTTTTCCTGGCGCCCAAATTATTTATAAATTCGGAAATTGGTTTACATTTGTTAGTAATTAATAACATTTCGGTCTGTATGGTGGCATATTATAAAATATTGCCCTAAACTTTAGTATTTAAAGTGATATATCTTACTCTTTTAATTATATATTATATTAATATAGCTAATATATTGATATAATATATAATTAATAGAGCTATATAGCTACTATATTAATATATATTGTATTAATATAGCACTGATTTGGACTACCAATTGATAATCAAACAAATAAATCTATTAACATCGGTTCCTCAATCCTCTTAAGAATAATATGACTTTTCAACGATTTTCGAGGTCTTTTCGAGGATAATATGTCTTTTCAATCAACCAGCTCACAGAATGTTACTAGTATTACGTCCGTCGGCACGTTTCAAGATAATGCTTGTATTCAACAGAATGCCGTAATTCAAGATTCGTTAATGATCACTGAAGAAATTGTTCAACACGAAAATAACCCAATTATTCAATCTACAAATGATATCTCAACAATTCCTGGCTTATATTATCATAACAACTATACACTTCCCACAACTTCAGTAACAAATGATTCTTCATTTCCTCTGCCTCATGATCAAACAAGTAATTCATCTAATACTTCAACCCATGTACTTCCTCAACACAGTGAATTTACAGAATTACTTCCAGTTAACCCGATCTCTCACAACATTCCACCATCAACTACTTCGTCAAACTGTCAATCTAACATTACAGTTCAATCATTAATACCTCAATCCAAAAGTGAGACTAGAAGAAGAAAAAAGAGGAGGTTCTTCATTACTTCAACATCTAGGTAAAAGATCTATAGCTTTCTATTCCAACACTACAACTGGAATTCCACTACAAAGTAAATATGGACAATTAGCACAACTACAAGACGCCCATGAACTTTCATCAGTTTCCATTCCTCCAATAATTGTTTCGAACGTTTATAACT
>BLKR01012025.1:0-24488 GCA_011170035.1 Teleogryllus occipitalis | reverse complement strand
CAGTCCGTCTGTCTGTCAGTCCGTCTGTCTGTCAGTCCGTCTGTCTGTCAGTCCGTCTGTCTGTCAGTCCGTCTGTCTGTCAGTCCGTCTGTCTGTCAGTCCGTCTGTCTGTCAGTCCGTCTGTCTGTCAGTCCGTCTGTCTGTCAGTCCGTCTGTCTGTCAGTCCGTCTGTCTGTCAGTCAGTCAGTCCGTCTGTCTGTATGTCCGTCTGTCTGTATGTCCGTCTGTCTGTATGTCCGTCTGTCTGTCCGTCTGTCCGTCTGTCTGTCCGTCTGTCTGTCGATCCGTCTGTCTGTCCGTCTGTGAACACTACTAGAGCCTAAACCATCCGTACGATCTTTTCCGGATTGAAGAATCGAATATCGATCTGGCTCTAGTTGATACTTTCAAATTCTGAAAAACATTTAAAATTGTATAATTACTTTACATAAAGCCCCCCGGATATTTTCAAAATTTTCTCATCAACAGCTCCAAATTTTTTCTTAATATTTCTTATAAGAATAAAGTGAAATACCCTTACAAAGTTGGCATAGGTCCGATTAACTCTGAATTTTCGAAAATTGCGAAGGTTTGATTTTTTCGGGCTCTTCTTACAACTATAAAATTAATGATTGAGATTTTTCCTACAAATGCAATTTGTTGTCCACAAATAGTTCTTTCATTAAGGTCATGTAGATTATTTTGAAAATTTTAGTAGTTTTCGTGCAATAGTGCGTGCAATATTTGCAATTTTAAAAAATTACAAAAATAAGATTTTCTCGAAAACGGTTCCAATTTTTTTCTTTAAATTTTTAATATCAAACAAAAGCTATACGATGACAAACGCCATATTGCTCTATTCTTTTGCTTCTTCAAAACATACAAAAAATTATTTTTTTGTCTTGTCTCCCACGTCGGTAATATTTACATTAGAGGCGATTTCTTTTTATTATTGTATTTATAAGTAAATGTGCTTGAAATAATGTCATATAATGTTTCTCGAAAACAGCTTTCTGTGAAAAAGATCTCAAAATTTCACATTTTCAGAAACGCTCAAACGCCATTTTCTCAAAAATGGCGCAAACTTTTCTCTTTCAAGTTTTCCAAGAAAATCTATATATAACGTCTTATATAACAAAGTTAGTTTTTGTGTATTCTATTTTTTTTAAATTACGCAAATGTATTTTTTTAAGGGTCTCCGTCGTTAATATGCACAATTGCATTGATTTTTGTACATTATTGCATTGTGAGTGGAAGTGCTTTAAATGACTTTAAATGAAGTTTTTTCTAAAATTCAATAGTCTCATGAATAGAAGCTTCAAATTTCGCATTTAGAGTAACGCTTAAAGGCCATTTTCATCAAAACGTCTACAATTTTTCAATAAAAATTTCTATTTAGGACGAGATTTTCCTCTTCTTTAATATTCTTGTAGAAATATTTCGGTTCTCTATGTTATATATGTATATATATATAGTGACGTTCGTGGCCTGGCCACAAACTTACACAGCACCCACACAACTTCGACGGTGACGGAGAGTACGTAATAACATCGGAAAAGCAGCCCGAGAAGAGAGAAGGCGCTACCTGCCTGTGGCGGCCAGAAGCGGCGGCGGGGTACTCTCGACGGAGGGGTGGTGCGCATGGGGGTACTATGACGTCAGAGCCGCATTTATACAGCGGAGCGGCGAAAATTTGCCTTCTTCTTGAATCAGACGGCGACGTGAGAGGTGCTTTTCTTGAATCAGACGGCGACGTGAGAGGTAACTTCGGTGGTCGAGACGCGGGGTCGTGAATGATACGAGTAGTAGTGGAGGAGAGCGTTATAGCATTGAGGCGGCGAAAAGCAGCAAGTTGAAATTGTAAAGAGGCTGCATAAATTAAAAAGAACGTTGACTGTGAGAACGTTAGCTGAAATAAGTGAAAATTGAGTGGAGTAGTAAACGTGACTGTGAACCGTGTTAGATGGTCAACGCGCTGGTGGGAGCGACACGTGCAGTAACACACGCGAGAGACTGAGAAGTACGCGTGCGTGAGTCTGGATCTGGCGGCGAGAGCTATAGAAGACTGGTTCGGAAATCTGGTAGCGGACTGCGGAGACGGCTTCCTAGGACATTGGAAAACGCGAGCGGCGGCGCGGCGGCGGTGAGCAGCGACCTCGACGACACGACGACGGTGCGTAACCCGGGGCCTTGGGCAGCTGCAAAGGTAATCAGTATCTGAATAAAACCAGAGTGGGGAGACCGGAATTTGGAAGGGAGTGATAGCGAAGAATAAGAACATTAAACTTTGCAAGATCACCTTAGATTTGAGTCACGATAGCGTAAATTAACCTTGTACGACGGTAATGCATTCAATTGAATTCAATTTAGAAATTGTGTAAATGTTTGAATAGAGTCCCTCATTTTTATTGTGTGTAAAAATTATTAATGAGGAAAATTATCAATGTAAAAATAGCGATAAGATCCAAAATAACGTGTAATGTTAATCAATCCCAGGAGTGTGGGAAAGTTTAATTTCACTTAATTTAATAACTTAGCAAAAATCCGTGCACGGGTGTTAGGAGGTAATCAGACTCAACATAATGAGCAAATCATTAAGAGAGGTTTTTTTTGTGTTGTGTTGTAAATTCTTTGATTTGATTTCAACTTGAGTGTCAAGTGTAAAGAGTCTCTTGTGCCATATTTCAGAATATATATCATTTTTTTATCTAATTTTGTGTCTGGGTGTGCTACTTTCTCATACCCCAAAAGATCCTGCCCCCCCGAGATATTTAAGCTCGAAAGAGCATTCTATCAAGGCGTTTCCCCGAGTCCGGGGGCGTTACAATATATATATATATGTATATACACACGCCTACTACCTTCCACGCGTGGGGAGAGCGTGATAGTATGAATGCTCGTGAAGCGAGCTTAAATTTCTCAGGAAGCAGAATCGTTTGGGTATGAGAAAGGTCTGAACCCTTGACAAAATGAATCAGATAAAATACGAATAAAATGAACATATATTCAATGAAAAATTACAGTTGCACAATTATATAATAGGATTATGCACTTTAAATAGTTGGTCACTGAAAAAAAAAGGCAAAACAAAAAATTGGCGTCACCTCGACTGCCTGAACACACTTTCACCAATTACAATTCACAATTTGCTCATTCCTCTTTCTGAATTTTTATCTACCACATTATTTTACTCTTTCTACTCAAGATTTTTCCGTGCACGGCTTTTAAAATGAGCTTTACACTTTTTCTAAGGTATCCCGTTCACAGATGCTAGCCTTGGGCTTCGCACTCACTATAACACTGAACTTTAAAAAGAAGAAAAACAATAAAACGTAACATAGACGTTACTTAAATCTGACCCCTTTACATATCACAGAAAGCAATTACTTTTAACACAATAAATAAACTATGGCTTTTCCAGATAACATCAACTGTACAACATATGAAAATCATGAATTATTTAAGCAAAATTGTACAAGGTATGGCCTCTGAATGAATTCAATAACACGCGCAGTAAATGAACTTGAAACTGCCACTCACATCGTTCGGAATACTTCTTCCACCTATTCTGGACTTTTCACCCACACAAATTGTCGTGTATTTACTGCTATTCTCTTTCTCCACCTGATCGCCGCATAAAAGTTGCCAGTTCTTTTACCTCAACAGCTCCGCATCGCTCGCCTGTAGGTAACCTTGGGGATTTTCTGCCGCTCCCAGCGTTGCCACCCGTCTTCGTTCGCTGTCCCACGATGTTACCAGTTTCTTTCCCTCGAGCTCTGGACTCCGCCAAGCCTCCAATTTCCACACCCTTCTCCCGTTCTCCGGACTCTTACGATTCTCGTTCCTGTGCAAATCTTTCTCACCTACGCTGCACTCTTCCTGGGGTGTCCGCGACAAACTTGCAAGTTTGTTCGCGCTTCCAGCCTCGAATAATTAATGTTGCTGAAGTTATGCTTTAAATGCTCGGCCTACCTACCACACTTTGTGCGTGCGTGGTCTCAGCGTGTAATATGAGATGCTGGATTTAGTTAATGTCCTTCTGCGCGAATTTTACAAATTTGAAATTATTTCGAAGTCAAACAATCACTTCACTTGCTCTCTCAAATATTGTGAATGTTAATGCGAAGAATGTTCGTGCACTCCACTTCTCAATTACATCACTTTCGTTGATACGCTTCTCAAGCTAACTTTTAACTACCAAGTTAAAATAAACTCCTATGCTATCAAGTTACAATCGCCTTCAGAACTCAGTCTAGTCGCCGTCGCTGCTACAATCATAGAGAGATCCTCCGAGGCGTGCCGCGATACTTATGGTACTCGCGCCTGGGGAAATGTTTGGAGGGGTGAATATTCTCCTCTTTTCGTGACCTCCCGGAAAACATTATTCGCTAGTTCGGGCGTCAGAGTTCGAAAAGCTGTGGGTAGATGGCGCGTTTACAAGCCATCGCTCCGCCGCGTATCCTACTCCTCTCTGTTCGTGGGCTTCTTTTCGTAGCTGATGGTGGCGTTATGTGATCGTCTAATCCCATGACGTCACTATATATATATATTGTAACGCCTCCACTCGTGGAAACGCCCTGATAGAATGCTCTTTCGAGCTTAAATATCTCGGGGGGGGGGAGGATCTTTTGGGGTATGAGAAAGTAATGTAACACAGTAACATGGAAATCTACTATAATACGTACAATTTAAATCATAAAAAAGAATATACACATTCATCAAATAGTGGAACAACTTAATCTTTCCCCAATAACACAGAATGAAGCCAGTTACATAACATTGCCGTAAAATTGTACAAGGTTTTGGCCTTTGGCAAAATCAAACAAGGTATACTTTTAGCAGAATTTAAACCTCCACGAATCTGTTTAAAAGGTGACAGTCTTTCTATACTGAATTTAGGGAGTTTCTCACATGAACTACCACGCAAATTGGCCGTTATCCACTTTCTGGTCCGCACCAATCTTCGCACGAAAAGTCGCAAGTTCGGTTACCTTTACGGCGCTCTCCAGTTCGCTCGAAGGCGACCTTGGCACTCCCGCTGCCCGGTGTCGCAGCGACGTCACTTCAGCTTCTCTCGTACGCTTCACCTGTCCGTCACGCGTTCGGTCAAACCAGGCCCTTCCCTCGTTCGCTTCGCCCGTCCGTCACGCGATCGGTCAAACCAGGCCCTTCTCTCGTACGCTTCATCCGCTCCCGGCTCCCCTCTTCTCTTTTTTTCGTCCTCGCCACGAACGTGTATGCCCGCGCTCCAAGTCTCTGGCGCGTCGCAAAATCGGATCTTTGCGTTACTACACTGGGCGTCGCAGCTGCACTTCGGATGGCTGCAGCGCTAATACACGCAGTCTCCACTGGATTTCACAAAACTGTCCTCTGCACGAAATGAGCACTCTTGAAAAAAAAACGTTTACTGTTCTTACTTCGCTCTGACCGCTTTCTTTCTAACGAGCTTGCAGCGGATTACCAATATGTTCGTATTGCAATCACATTCCTATACCAACTAATCCTCCACGCTCACACCACTCAATTATTCACTTTCACTACCAAATTCGTAGAGAACTTACGCGTTCGCCTACGCTACCAGACTCCTAGAACTAGTGCTTTCGCCCGTGTCGTCGGATTAACAGAGAAGAAGGCAGCTTTTCGCCGCTCCGCTGTATAAATGCGGCCCTGACGTCATAGAACCCCTATACGCGCCGCCCCTCCGTCGAAATTACCCCGCCGCTGCTTCTGGCCGCCACCGACAGGTCGCGCCTTTTCTCTTCCGTGCTGCTCTTCCGATGTTATTAATCACTCCGTCACCGTCGAAGATGTGTGGGTGCCGTGTAAGTTTGTGGCCAGGTCACGAACGTCACAATATATATATATATATATATATATATATATATATATATATATATATATATATATATATATATTGTGACGTAACGGGGTGCTCGCGCGGCGACGTGGCGTCCGCCGGGCGGAGGGCCGTACTTCAAGGTTTGCAAGATATTTTGATACCTCCTGTAACGGAAGTCGGGGACCGGGGGGGCGGAGTTCTTGCCCTGGCTGCTCCCACGCTTCCCGAAATGAAAACCAACAACACAGAAGTAATATTCCTAGAACAATTCTGAGGATTATAAACAACCAGCTTTTTAAAAAAACAAAATCAAATTATTTAATTTGAACAAATAACTCAGTCATTTGGAATGAACATTATCCTTCCATATGATCTGTACAACAATTATGTGCATTTGCACCAAACACTTCAGAATTGTACATTATTTAACACAATTCCCTTATTTCCAATAAAAATTTACATCCAAATTTGATCAACACACAACAACAGAAATGTAAGCAATTAAATGTAAGCAATGAAATAAACATTCTGTACCATTTTTACAAAAATTGTAAGGAAAAAGAAGATTCAAAATTGACAAAGCTTTTCATTGCTTTTGTTAAATACTCAAGACACTTTGGAGTATTATTCCCAAAACTCTTAAACAATAATACTAGTTCATTGCCATACAAGTAATCATTGCAACATTATGCCTTCCTTACCTTGCAGGGTCACAAAGCAATCCTGTCAAATGCTGATACTACACGCCATGAAATCACATCATACAAATTACAATCGGGAGAAACTCATGGATACACATTTTGCTGAAACATTATAACATTAGAAATAGCTGTGTAACTGTCCTTCCACTCCGCTATTTATATCACAATCTGTGATATTGGACAATCTCTAATAAAATATTGCACTACACAGAGAAACTGCAGTATCTCATCTCTCACTGCCTTCACTCCACTCCTACCGTTCACATCCAACTGGTTCGCGACACACCTGGTCGACCCCAACCCTACTTCACTCCCCTCCTTTCTTACTCCCCACTTTCCCCCCTTTCACTGCCCCTCCACTACACCGATACTGCCGCCTGGGGGGGGGGGAGGGGAACCACGAACTGCGCCCTCGCAGACGCGCGGCCTCCCATACCAACAACAGTGGCGACAGCCCACACCTGGGCTCGGCGTCACAAAATATGTATAATGAATATTCTGAAACAGCACGTACCTAGAAATAAAATATTAGAAATTAACATTAAATTATTTATTTAGTAAAGTAAAATGTGTAAAATATAACATAATTCACAATAGAATGGAATATATTTTCATAAACTTAATAGCTAACAAATGATAATGAAACATTGATGTACCACTTAATCATTTATGTGATCAGATGGATTAAATACACAAGAAGACTAAGAACATGTTTACAGTCATCAGTAATTATTTCAAAAATATTTTATAACTGTTTCAAAACTATTTAAAAAAACGTTTTATAACTGTTTTAAAATTGTTTCACAAGTACATTTAAATAGCAATCTTTATTACTGATTCCCAAAAAACAAATTTAATTCACTTTTTTTATAGAAACGCCAAGATTTATTTAAATTGTGGCTAAATATGTAGCTGAAAATAATTTTCGAATGTATTTGTTGTTCTGTTCTTTTAAACTTTCATTTTACAAATTTAATATTCTTGTTTTATGTTTATATTAATTTTGGTTACAAAAGGTTCAATTCTATTAGTTCCTTCATTATTCTTAGGGTTCTTGCATTCACTAGAACAAAATTCATCTACATAAAATTTACACTTAGTTTACAATTACAATGAATTCATAAATAGTTTACATACTATTAAAATCAAAAAAGTATATGGAAGAAATCACCAACATAAAACATATTTATACTTTTTACTTCTGTTATTTCAATTTCTGATATCTAAATGTACAAACATACTCTAAAAATCAGATCAAATTAGTTAAATTAAATTAAAAACTGGAATTAAAATGTATTGCCCAGCATTTATTTACCTGCTGGGTCTGCGATTTGAATCAATCTCTTTGCTTAGAAACCTCTTTGCCCATTTGATAATGAATAAGCTCATTGGCCTACATTTACAAATCCTACACACCCAACATGTTAATGTCATAACTATTGTTATTATCACCTGAATGCAACAAGAAAAAAATTGTAGAGAAGAATGTGCACTCTATAACAATGAATAAATATAGTGAGAGGTCGGGATAAATCATAATTTTAGTATTGTGTAAGGTGGGAGAAGACACATCACTTTAGCGTGGGATGAAATGATTGGCCTTCATTTTATTGGATGAGTCAAATAATAAGTTTTCTTAGCAAATTAATAACCAGTTCTAAAGAGACTTTTGTATTTGGCTAGTTATTTTGTTAAGTGTATACTTTTCTGGATTGCTTAAAAATGTAGGATTATATTCTTCGAATACTATTGATTAATTTCACACACACAGAGATCACTACTCAGTATCACTGGTAACTGACAGTGATACAAGGGAGGGGAAAATAATGAGGTGCAGACTCTTAGTCTGCTTACATGCAAAAAAATAAAATAAAATATGTTATAAAACCATGTATATAAAAAAGTAAAATAAAAATGCATATTTAATTAAATTTTGTAAAATTGCCTATACCAATTCAGAAATTGAAAACAGCAGGATTACCTCTATTGAAGTCATTAAATATTGTTGAAGATATTACAATGTCTTTGAAATTAGTGGTTGGACATGCAAGTGTGAATGCCAAGGAAAAATTACATAAACCAATAAATTCAAATTCTGATTTAAAACTTCAGCTCGGACTGCAGCGTCACTCTGCTGATCAGACTGCGAGGACATGCTATTCAGTTCATTTTGGAAGGTCTACGAGAATGACTGGCTCTTCAGGAAAATTTCTTCGAAGTGGCGAAAAGCGCATTATCCTGAAAGTTTTCAATTTGTTATTGTAGTGGAATACTTTGTTGGCAAAGCAAATCGCTGAACTTACTAAGAGTCCACTGGTAAGTACTGTATTAAAACTTACCGTGCTGCATCAGTGTGAATTATAATTTAAAAGATATTGGTGGATATCTTTTAATAGGCGCCAGACTACAGAGAGTTAAGTACCTCTTTGAAGTGAAAATCTTATTTCATTGGGAGTAAACGGGCGAATGAAGTTCGAAAGAAAAATTAAATGTTGTTGACCAAAATTAAATGTTGTTGACCAAAATTCTCAGAGAATGGTTATTATGGAATTGTAACTTTAAGGTATGTATATATTTCTATCATGTGTTGTAATATTAGAAATTCATATATTAGTTTATGTGCATTCCTATTGGAGATAATGTACAAAATTTGACCAATAATCTGGCTCAAAGTTATTTCAATGTAAATAAATTGTAAAATTCCTCTAAAAACTTAGGTCAAACAAGATAAACAATTATTTCATTTCACATCATTGGTTTTAATCCTTTCAATTCAAATTTTAATATTGTTAAGTGGTTATAGAGAGCTTGTCTTCCAAACTCATTAGATTGCATTCATTTGTGCTGTTTTTAATTGTGAAGAAAGTACTATTAAAAAAATTTTAAGTTATTTGATTAGTTTTTAATACTCAATTATGCATTGTAAATTCTTATTAAATTTAAAAAAATAATATTTACTGTGTTGCCAATTCATTGAAATAATTTTAATATAGTCTTGAAGTGTCATTAATGGCAATTAGAAATTGTAGAATTAATTGTTGTGTGGTATTCCCATATGTTATAAGTGTACAGAATTTTGAATACCGTATTTAAATTGAGACTAAAGCCTATCATGTTCTGTAAATAATTGAACAAAATAATAATGCATTCCTCAAAAAAAACTGCTGTAAAACACTTTCTATTTTTTATTTTTTTATTTTGCAATAATTACCACTTTATATTTTCAAATACAATTGTATTAATTTTATTTTTCAGGTAGTTTTTGGCACAGGTGATGAAAACTGGTCATTGGAACAGGTGATGGTTCATTGATGCAGATATTCATGGATACTGTTAATTCTAAATGCCTATTGCATTCTATGACAAGATCATGAACTTGTATTTGAAGGTGATGCCCATATACATTTGCTAATTATGCAAGCATCATGGACTTTTGTGATTTCATTTATATTTAACATTCACAAAATTTATATACATTAATGGTTTAATTTTGTTGAGTGTGTATCATTTTTGACCAGGCAAGATATTTTAAATTTCTCATTAGGTAATATAACTTGTGTTATAATTCTGTTATAGTTTCAATGTGTACTATGTAGTAATGCTCTCAGAATGACTACAAATGAGTATGAGTAATATAAAAAATTCACATTCTCACTGGAATAGTGTCATTAACTTCAAAATGCTGGTTTTTCAGGACATTGTTTTATGACTAGAGTTCCAAATCAAGTTCATGGAGTATGACAATCTGTAATTTTCTTTTGGAAGATTATTAATTTTTACTTTGGTTTCCAAGGAAAAAAGGTTTCAAGTTTTTCATAATTTAGGGTACTCCACAGTGTGCTGTTTGTGGCATATAGTATGGATAACACAGCATTCTCAAACATGCAATGATTTTGGCTATTTTTTATCTTCAAAATTACCAGAGAAAATATCTCAGATTGTGTTAATGATTCTTGGGCAAAGAAATGTCATTACTGTTGTAATAGTGTTGACCTTGATAATTTTCTGAAACATTTCCCTTGCCAAGTGAACAAAATACTTTCCTCTTGAAATAAAACAATTCAATATTACTAGACAAGATTATCATGCCCTTTAAAATGCTAAAACCTGCTTACATATGCCAGATAAAATTTGACAAAACGTGCACAATCAAATTTAAGTTTGGTATTTTTTTCATTACCTTTTGTAACAGGAACAATAAACAATTTTTCTAAATTTTACCCAGTCAAATTCATCCTATTGAGAGAAATGAATCTTTTTGAACATTCTTCTATATCACTAGATGTAATTGGAGCATATGTGTAATATGAAATCTGAGCCAATATGAGGTCAAATTCTGCATTTTCTGCTCTCGAATCACTTTTCTTTTCTTTTTTCTTCTTTTTCCCCCCTTCCAGTTCATAGAAGTTTTATATCAGAATTTGAATTTATTGGTTTATGTAATTTTTCCTTGGCATTCACACTTGCATGTCCAACCACTAATTTCAAAGACATTGTAATATCTTCAACAATATTTAATGACTTCAATAGAGGTAATCCTGCTGTTTTCAATTTCTGAATTGGTATAGGCAATTTTACAAAATTTAATTAAATGTGCATTTTTATTTTATTTTTATTTTACATACATGGTTTTATGACATATTTCATTTTATTTTTTTGCATGCAAGCAGACTAAGAGTCTGCACCTAATTATTTTCCCCTCCCTCGTGTCACTGTCAGTTACCAGTGATACTGAGTAAGTGATCTCTGTGTGTGTGAAATTAATCAATAGTATTCGAAGAATATAATCCTAAATTTTTAAGCCATCCAGAATAGTGTGCATTTAATAAAATAACCTGTCTATTTAAAAGTCACTTCAGAACTGGTTATTAATTTGCTAAGAAAAATTATTTGACTCATCCAATAAAATTAATTTTGTCTCATACTAAAGTGATGCGTCTTCTCCCACCTTACACAATACTTAAACTATGATTTATTCTGACCTATCACTACATTTATTTGCTGTTGTTGAGTGCACATTCTTCTCTACATTTTTATTATTGTTTCCTTCAGGTGATAACAATAGTTCAGTTATGACATAAACGCGTTGAGAGTGTAGATGCAGGCCAAGAATGAGCTTATACATTGTCATATGGGCAAAGAAGTTTCTAAGCAATGAGATCGATGCAAATTGCAGACACAGTTGGTAAATCAATGCTGGGCAATACATTTTAATTCCAGTTTTTAAATTAATTTAACTAATTTGATCTGATTTTTATAGTATGTTTGTACATTTAGATTACAGAAATTGAAATAACAGAAGTAAAAAATATAAATATGATTTATGTTGGTGATTTCTTCCGTATACTTTTTTGATTTTAATAGTATGCAAACTGTTTATGAATTCATTGTAATTTAAACTAAGTGTTAATTTTATATAGATGAATTTTGTGCTAGTGAATGCAAGAACCTTAATTATAATGAAGGGACTAATAGAATTGAACCTTTTGTAACTAAAATTAATATAAACGTAAAACAAGAATATTAAATTTGTAAAATGAAAGGAAAATAAGAAATAAACAAAAAATACATTCGAAAATAATATTCAGCTTCATATTTAGCCATTATTAAAATAAATCTTAACATTTTTATAAAAAAGTGTGAATTAAATTTGTTTTTTGGGGATCAGTCATAAAATTTACTGTTTATATGTATTTGTAAAATAGTTTTAAAGTAGCTTTTCTGAAATAATTACTGATGTCCCTAAACATGTTCTTCTTAGTCTCCTCATGTATTTAATCCACTTGAACACATAAATGATTAAGTGTGTTCATCAATGTTTCATTATCATTTGTTTGCAATTTAGTTTCTGTCAATATATTCCATTCTATTGTGAATTATGTTATATTTTACACATTTTTTATTACTAAATAAATATTTTAGTGTTAAATTCTAATATTTTATTTCTAGGTACATGCTGTTCTAGAATATTCGTTATATATAATGTACATTACATTATATTATGTACATATATATATATATATATATATATATATAATAATATGTAATGAACCTACAATATATAACTTCTTTTATTCAACAACAATGCAGGCATTATTGGTGTATGTATATCTTCGGTAATAACAATCAGACTGCAAAATTTAAAGGCAAAATTTGGAGGCATTTTGTGTAATTTATTGTGAAATTTAGTTATCACTAAATGTGTAATCTTTACGCAATTATTTCCATTTTTACGGTGTCTGGTTGTATAGGTAATTATACAGATCTGTTGTTGGATCAAAAATAAATAAATAATATTCTATTAAAAGCAAGTACTACACATAACCCATTTCTATACCCGTCAACGATCAGTTACTTGTAACACCAATAAGGAATGCTTAAATAAGGCAACACGGACAAATGACTCCTTCAACCAATATAGATCATTATGCCGACTCAGAAGGCCTGCACCTTCTATCAGTTTCGTCCGAATTCATCATGACGGTAGGCTGTCTCCTTCAACCAGTGTTGCTCGCTTACACCGAGTAGATAGCCTGCAGCGCCTATCTGTGCACTTCTGACAAGGTGAATTCAGAGGGGTGCAACAAGTGACTCTTCACGGTGCAACTTTTTGTTGAGAACCAGGGACAGTTACGCTGGTTGGGCCTGTATTTTAATGTGTTCCCTTGTTACAGTATAATGGATCAGGTATACTGCAACTGTTCTTGCTTATCTGTGTGCTATTACCCTCAAGCATGAGAATTTAACTAGGCCCAGGCACGGAGGACACCAGTTGCTGTCTGGCAAAGTCGGATTACTGATCCAATAACGCCAAATACATACATACATTATTAAATTCAACTCTTGTATCAACAATATATTTGTATTTACCTTCAAGTCAGAAATCAAATGCAGTATCATTAGCATTATTAACCTGTAGCTACAGTTGGGAGTCAAACTGTCTCCGCTCTCTCCCAAATTTTTATTTTATTGTTTTGACGCTTATGCTATATCCACCAGAACTCCAGTACCTTCAATCTAACTCTTCATTGTTGCATATGCAAATTGTCAATTTCATACATCTTGACTTATCAGATTTATTTCCTATTAAAGAAGCTTTGCGCATCATGGAGTTTGACTCCACGTCTGTGAACCCATGGCAAGAAAAATATTACTATTGCCAAAACAGGTGGCAGGCATGTATGTAATGCTTTTTATGCCATGTGAGTTATATTAATTGTGTATATGTTTTTTTTTATTTTTCGAGCATTATACGTAGTTTTTTCTTGATATTTTCTTGTTTAGTGCTAATGGCATCAATAACAAGACTGGATTTTATAAAAAGTCTAGCTAAGGAACTACATAGTTACCAAGAAATTAGAAAGGATATTGTACATCACATGCCTTTGACATGTCATCTAACTTTTAATTAAGAAAATACTAGGTAGAGAAGAGAAGGAAGAGGATGGAAAACTATCAACAAGAAAATACTGCTCTTTTTGTCCTAAGAAACTGAAGATGAAAACAAATTCTATTTGTTGCTCTTGTAAACAAGTATGGACAATGTTCGGCAACAATATGTATCAGTCGTAAAGGCAATAAAACATGAAAAGTACTTATAAAAATTCTTAAATATGTTTAATCGTTATATTGGCATGAAATATTTAATCTACTTGTCTACAGAGAGGCAATTGAAAAACAAATAATTATTAATTATCATTATTTCAAAATCTTTTAAAACAATTTTTTATTATTTCAAAAGTAATTTCTCAATGTACACAAGAAAAATTGAAAAAGTAAATTAGTAAGACCTAAATTCTAGAGAAAGCGGAGTCAGTTTGACTCCATGTCTGTATTTGCGTAACATAAATTCACATTCTGTGGTTGCGGGATAGTCAGCTAATTTAGGTCCTAAATGAGTCATTTTTTAATTTTTTTTTCTTCGTCTTCTATTGTTTTCAGTCATTTTTCTAATTCTAATCTTTTTGGACTGTCTGGTACTTTATATAATTGCTTTTAAAAAGACGATTCTGAGTGTGTTGCTGGTATTGGAATTAAATTATCTAAATAAAAATCATGTTTTCAGATACTATTTGTTTTTGTTTTTTTTTTCATGATTATGTTAGTGTTCAATAGATTGAATACTAACATAATAATATACTTGTTTACCAACATGCTCTACTTTACCAACTAAATCATCTAATTTATCTATGGCAGGTTGACTTTTTTATATTTTTCATATTGATTACGATCATGTTGTTTTCATTCTTGCAATGTATCCTTTGTTTTTTCCTTCTGTTCTCTTATTTGCTTTGGCTTATACTTTGCAAACATTTATAAAGCAAAAAATAAACAGCTGAACACATATCACATCTGTATGTTTAAATAGACAGGATTTTATATTGCGCCTGTGTGTGTACTTACTTTATTAAAAACGATTTTATTTTATTTCTATATTTACTATCATTTGATTTTCATGTCATGGCAGTTGTTATATAACCAAATGGTTCATTCCAACATAATTGACATAAATTTTTAACTTCATGAAATTTCATTTAATCGCCAACAAATTCATGATAAATGTAGTTGACATTAAGATCATCTTGTCTAAATACATTTAAAAAATTGAAATTATCTCTAATCAATTGATTATGAATTTTTGAATATGTTTGTGCTAAATACCAGCATTCAATACCTTTATGTCTAACACATATAAAATATTCTCTTACAATATTGTTTCTCTAATATGCAATCATCAAATAACACTATAATCTAACATGTAATCATCGTTTTTTCTTCACAATCATCAAGTGGTATTACATCATGATGACTTATAAATGTAATAATATTATTTTCAAGCTTATCATACTTATTCATAAATGCTTGATATTTAGCTTCTTCAAACGATTTTCAATTCACGTACACATGATTAATTTTATCCCGATTTACCTCATTACCGATTACCTCATCTGCTAAGTCCTATAATAGCACATCATATAGATGATGGTAATAGTTTTCTATATTTCATTTTTATTCTTTAATTTGTAATCGTATTTTCGGATCCCAATCTATTTTCTTACTCATTTAAATGAGTAAAATATTGAAGCAAAGTGGATCATCTTCAAGTATTACATAAAAGGCTTACTACACCAATATATAATTATTTTACAGCTGCATGTGTTGTATTCTATTCTACATTTCTAACACCTAATGTAATTTCAAATAATAATAATAATAATAAATTACATTATAAACATAAAAAATAAACATATTCTCATAATTCCTTCAGGACAATATAATATTGAAAATTTAGAAAATTATATAAAATAACAAGCACCCCTTAATTTAACAAATGTTACTATTAAACCTAAACGTATCCTCAGTAGTTCTGAAATTGAAAGTACATTTATGTCAAATTTTGATGTTGTAGATTCTTTTGGATTGTTTATTAGACTTCCAAAATAAAAATTGTTAAAATAATTAACCTAATATCAGTAATAATATTCCTAAATTCATACCATATGATACGATTAATGCATATTTTAATTGTGCTGATGGGATGATTCTAAAAGAAAATGAGGAATTTCGTAGAGAAAGAAAATTCTAACATTGTTTAAACCTCAAATGCCTATTATTTATGAACAATCTTATCCATTATTTGTACCCGTCTGTCATAAAATAGGACACCTTTATGTTCGAATTACAGATGAACAAAATAATGAAATAAGTTTTAATAGTGCTCTGGTCACTGTTATTTTAGAAATAAAATCTCTATTTTTATTCCCTTATAAATGGATAAAATTGAAAGTTATCAATGGCAATCGTTTCCTACTACAGATCATAATAAGAATAATCTTGGACAAACTAACAAAACAACAAATATATACATGAATGACTGCAATGTGATGTAACATGACATACGGTTAATGAAGGATTACTCCCCAAGCACACAAACTAATGGAGGTTTACTCCCAAGGACAAAGCACTCAATGCCCCTTAAGAGGCTTGGAGATGCGTTGCTTCAAGTTGTAGACACTTCAATTTAAAAAAAAAAAAAAAAGTAAATATATAAAAAAAGGAATGTAGGTGATTGTTGGATGCATAACAAAAGAGCAGAATTATATATCAATATTATCAAATTATACAAAAACTGGATCTGAGTATTCAGAATATAGAGGTAAATCAAATATTAAACTTATTGATACTTTTATACCTTGTTTATTTTCATCTATCAGTGTTAAGAAAGGAAAAAATATATTTAGATTACATTATCCTGGTATTACGTGAACTGTTTTACAAAAAAGTACTTTTGCAGCAAGTGCATTAATTAATTCTATTAAATATTGCTGGTATTAGTTCTAGGCGGAAGATCAGGCTCTAAGGCCAGAGCCTCGCCATTAATAATAATAATAATAATAATAATAATAATAATAATAATAATAATAATAATAATAATAATAATTATATATATATATATATATATATATATATATATATATATATATATATATAATTTTTTTTTTTTTTTTTTTTGTGCAGGTGGAAAAAAACCTTCAAAAGGCGAAGAGCAAAACCGTTTGCTCAACAGTGTGGGATTACCTTATGATAGGCGACCGCACTAAAAACAACCACCTGTTTCTTCTTCTGACCCCAACCTGGAACCGCTTTCGCATTACTTCGGGTTGGGGCCTTTCTTGATGGGTGTCACTGCGTTTGTTCCTTCTTATACACTACTGTCTAGACAGCCTTCGTTATTCTTTGTCCGCAGGACGCTCTCTATAAAGTGGGCGATTGCGCTCCAGGACTTCTCATCTTTCATCATGACTTCCACCGTGTTTTCTGGCGTGAGGCTACCTGTCTTTTCCTCCAGCCTATCGCGTTCTCTTTCCCAGTTCGTGCACTGGAAAATGGTGTGCTCAGCGGTGTCTAATTCATTTATACAGTAATTACAGTGGGGTGATGTAACCTTCCCCATGCGGTAGAGATAGTCTCTGAAGTAGCCGTGGCCTGTCAGGAACTGTGAGAGAAAGAAATTTACTTCACCAAACTCCCGTTGCATCCATGGTGACAGTTGCTTGATGAGCCGGTGCGTCCACCTTCCTTTGGTCCCACAGTTCCAGCGTTCTTGCCAGTGCTCCATTGCCCTACGTCGTTCCTCTCGTGTCGCTTTCGCTCTTCCTTCGACTCCGCTCCTATCGTACATCCGCTTGCGCTCCAGCGCGAGCAGGTCAATAGGTATAACATCAGCGATCACCAGGATAGCGTCTTCGGAGACTGTTCGGTAAGAGCATGCCACTCTCAGCGCTCCCCTACGCTGCACCGCTGTGATTCGTGTTCTGTATTTCTTTGCAGTCAGTGCTTCAGCCCACAATTCGGCTCCATACAGAAGCACTGACTGTACTGTTGACATCAGGAGTCTCCTTTTATTCGACCGTGGGCCGTCTACGTTAGCCATTAGCCTGCTCAGTGCTGTAGTTGTAGTTGCGGCTTTGTCAACAGTCTTCTGTATGTGTGGCCAGTAGGTCAGCTTTGTATCTAGAGTTACCCCCAAATACTTTGCAGACGGCTTTGTCATTAATCTTTCTTTACCCACTTGCATGGGTAAGATGGTAGGGATTCTTTTTCTGGTAAGGACCACGATCTCCGTTTTAGCAAGTGCCAGTTTAACCTGAGCTGGGCCAGCTCAACGCTACGGGCTTCTACAATGGCTGCTGTGTCATCAGCATATCCGACCAGGATGGTACCTTCTGGAATCTGTGTCCTTAAAAGGCTGTCATACACCGAGTTCCAGAAATATGGGCCTAAAATTGATCCCTGTGCAACACCAGCGGTAACGCGCATGGATTTCTGCCCACTTGTTGTCTCGTATAAGAGGAAACAGTCCTTGAAATAGTCCCTTACCATACGGGTAAGATATTTGGGGACTGCAAACGTGCTATCTAGTGCCTCTGGAATATCGACCCACCTTGCCGAGTTAAAGGCATTTTTGACGTCGAGAGTCACAAGAAGAACGATTGGGCGGGCCGCGTGGCATGCCTCGTTCGCTCTGTCGACGGCTCTGATTACTTCCTGTATGGCTCCTATCGTAGAGCGCCCTCTTCTGAATCCATGCTGTTGATCAGAGAGATCTCCTGCAGCTTCGATTGCTGCTAGTAATCGTGGCTTTAAGAGTCTCTCCAGGATTTTTCCCGCTACGTTTAGCATGCAGAGAGTCACAAGACCCCCGCCGATGGCGCTCCCAAATACGCACACGCCGATGGCGTGTTCGTATCGCCTTTTCCCTTGATTACAAGGGCCAGAAGTGCAATTTTCCAGCGACTGCTGAAGACCCCTGCTTTGAGGCAGGTATTGTACATATTCAATAGCAATTGTGGAGATGTTTCCACAATTGCTTTGAAAACTTCCGCCTGTAAGCCGTCTGGTCCTAGTGCCTTTTTATTCTTCAGAGAGGATACCGCCACTACCAGCTCCTCCTTGGTGAAGATATGTACTTCAATATTCCTCGGTTCATCTTTGGTTTCGCTTCTCACTGGGTGTGTTGGGAAGGAACCTCCACTATGCTCGTCATATCTTCTGAGTTGAGGATGCCTGTAGGTCCAAGAGCCCTTAATTTCTGGTTGACAATTTTGTACCCCAATCCCCAGGGGTCAGTATCGACCTCCGCGCAAAGTTTTTTCCAACATTGAATTTTGCTGTTCTTGATGGCGTTCTGGAGTATCTTCCTCGCAGCCTTGTGCTCCGCTGAGAGCTCTAAAAACTCTGCAGGATTTATTCTTTTATGCGCTCGCTGTGCTTTTCTGCGTAGTCTGAGGCACTGTTTTCTTAATTCAGCTATTTCTTCCGTCCACCAATAGGCCGGATGTTTTCCGTTTCCTCGCTTTTTAGTGGATTATTATTATTATTATTATTATTATTATTATTATTATTATTATTATTATTATTATTATTATTATTATTATTATTATTATTATTATTATTATTATTATTATTATTATTATTATTATATACGTACTGATTTATCAGTAATGTTATTAGTAAGTTATTGTCATGATAAATTTTGTTATTTCACTCCTAGACTATTGTTATAGAATTATTGTACTATTGGTGTTATATCGTTAAATGGATTTAGTATGTTTTTTATTTTTGTTTTTTTTAAATTATTACTTGTAGATTTTATTACTTGTTGATTTAATCCTTGATACATTATTATTTCATTATACAACCTATTTATTTACTTTACAGAGTTGAATTGTTGTCTACATAATTTTATTAATTTTGATTTGTTATTGCCAATTGCCATGATATTGCTTGTTTTAATTGCCTAACGTGCACTTAATTTTTTTTTCTTCTTTATTTTTTTTCTTTATTTTATTTTTATTATTTATTTTATGTGATATTTTATATAGATCTTAATATGTAAAAGATGTTTTTGTTCTTGTTATTATTGTCCTATATTATAGTTGGTGAGAATGTTTTATTATATTTCAGTTGATATGGTTCATTCAATAGAGAATTGAATGGATCATGGTAAGCACTGGTACCACATCAAAAGAGACATAAAACTCATCCCTCTCTGACAAGTGCTACTGGCACTTAGAGAAGGTAAGGAGTGTACTCTGTAATGTTATGAAAACTGTCTTTTTGCTATTGTTGTTAGTTGTTTTGAAGATAATGGTATTAGTTGTTTGATTTTCTTTTGTTGTATACCCTGTACACTGTAATGTGTTTTTGATGATAAATAAATTCAAATTCAAATTCAAAATTATTATTATTATTATTATTATTATTATTATTATTATTATTATTATTATTATTATTATTATTATTATTATTATTATTATTATTATTATCATCATCATCATCATTATTATTAGTTCTAATCCAAAACTTAATTTCAAAAATGATGAAGTTCTATATTCATTGAGATTACTAAGTGTTTTCTCTTTTTCCCAAAGATTTTCAAGAAATTACATGGGAAGGAGATTTAACGATTTCATTTACATGGTCACCAAATGATGGATTATATCAATGTGCATCTAAACGATCAGATGGTACTATACTGCAACATCGCCAGGAGAAGGAAAAATAATCATTCAAAATTTCGAAATGAATGTACCAATTGTACATTATGAATCTTCTTATGCTTTGGAATTTTAGGCTAATGTGATAAAAATCCTACATTTCAATCTCATTTTATGATTTACAAACATTCGAATTTTCTGGAATTATTGGGAAAAAAAATTTTAATTCGATGTTACCAATAATTTATAAAAAGGCGAAATGATCATTTGCAGATTTTTAAAGAATTACAAATAATATTAATAATATTAATAATATTAATAATAATAATAATAATAATAATAATAATAATAATAATAATAATCGGAAGAAGAAGAAGAAGAAGAAGAAAAGAAGAAGAAGAAGAAGAAGAAGAAGAAGAATTTAGAATTTAGAAATTGCGACATCACCACTTTTCTTTATTCAAAGATATGCCGTTTATTTGATAAATACATACGTTAGAAAAAATGTAGATGCTGCACAAAAACATCTATGAAATTATGCCCGTCATTTCACAATGCTATTCCTAATGGCACGATTAGATACGTTATAATGTATGACAAAAAGAGTTTAACATATGATTTTCAACATTGTGTAATTTTAATCGCTAAACTAGTCACTCCTAAACGCTGAGATTCAAAACTCTGTTAATTAGTACTTTACTCATTTTTTATTGAAAAAAAATTCAGTCAAAACTACTTGTAAAACAGCGCGATTCCCTACATTGCATTTTTGTAAAAAATGGGGTGTTTTATGAATACTTTCGCGAATTTCTGGTAAACGAAGCTTCAGATGGAAAAATGCATTTCACCAGTGTATTTGCCAATACATTTCGTGCTACAACACTGGTTTTCAAAACAATCCGGCCCATGTCTTAAATTGTAAAATTCAACAGGTGGGGATTGTTGAATTTTTACATTTTTAATACAATAAAAGAATGGATTAAAATGCTCATATCTCCGAAAGTATGGACAAGATTTTAAGTCTATCGGCAAAAATTCTTAAACATTTTATAAAGTTGCAGAAAATACCATCATTTGCCCTATTCGGACGATAAATGTGCCCTCTAGTACCTTTTTGTCGAAACTTGTTTGTTTTTTTTTCCAAAATTCGAAAATAGGTCATTTTTTACTCACTGTATCTCCTAAACTATTTGCTCTAGAAAGCTGAGATTTACATGGTTGCTTGTCAGTGCTTTACTCATTTTTATGATGTAGTTTGGACTCACTTTTATAACCATGGAATCTTGAAGAACACGGTGACTACCTTGACAGCATTTGTGTGGAAAATACGAAAGCTTTCCGCAAATTTCTAGAAAATGAAAGTTCCGATGGAAGTATGCTTTTCACCATTGTATTCGCTATGAAATTTTGTGTTGACACAGGGTTTCTGAAGAATATCGAAATTTGCAAAATTCATGAGGTGGCGTTATGTACAATTTTTTGAAAATTGTTTTGAGTGAAATATAGGCAATTTTTAACAATTATTTTCTTACAACTCCAATTTTTTGTTTCATTTTTTGTGTGTATCAAGAAACGTTAAAATCCCGGATGCTGCTTCCATTTCCAACGAACTCTGTATTTTCGAAAATAGCGAAAGACATTACAAATATATTGAAGATCGACATTTCTTTTGTAAATGAAAATTGTTCAAAAAACTCAGTTTTTTAAAGAGGTCATGTGCAATTTTTTGAAAAAACTAATAGTTTTCGCGTTATTTCTGCGTGAATTTAAATACACTTTTTCAAACAAACATTTTCTCAAACACGGTTCCAATTTCTTTCTTTCCTTTTTTCCACAGGTAAAACAAAGGACGCTTAAGGCTAAATGCACCGAAAAATACTTATAGGAAAAATCAATAGATCGCAGCACTATCACACGGAATTTACTAGATCGATAACGTCTGAACAAATTGTCCGAATTTTGATCTGTAAACGGCATTGGACTCCTTTTTAAAATAAAATTCACGCTACGATGCCGTTTTTTCAAAAAATATTACCAAAAAAAATTTAAAATGATTTCTCATAGTTTCGGGAAGAAATTAAAAAATGTGGCTTATAGCGCGATGACGACGTGCTTCCTGAATCCAACGCCGTATCAATCATGCAAATCGGATGAATAGGAGCGGCGTAAAGTGAAATTTCGGAAAAACTACCTGACTCCCCCCCCTTCCCGCTTCACGCTTGCGTCACCCGACCCTTTTGGAGGTTCCCTCGACGCGGCCGAACGGCCAAACCCGGCGGCCTCAAGAGGAGGGCGGCACGGGAGGAGGCCGTGCTCTCAGACAGGCAAGCCGGGCAGTCGGTTCGTCCTTTTTCGTCCCTTTCAATCTCAATATATTTTTCTCCACTTATCAAACTAGTGATGCTGTAACACAACCAAACGGTCTCATATCATCTGTAATAGTCGTATAAAACTCTATATCTTGTACACATATTTTCGTCTTCCTTCGAATACCATCAAAAAGTTATTTGAGGCACTACTCAAAATATCAATTCCGATTTGGAAACTGATTTCAAAAAGAAAATTGAACTAATTGTGTAGATACCACCAATATTCCATGTCCTAACATCTTATTTTACATACATTTTACTTCTAAGATCTTCCGTTATCATTCCACTACTAGAAAGAATGAGCCGAAATTACGCACGAGCTCTTTTATCCTGCGACTCGATTTTTGATCTCAAAACGGCGTTTGTCTCCTTGATAGACTTCACCTGATGAATCTGTTTTCCCAAGTAAAATTTTAAAACTGTTTTCGTACTTTCGGACAAAATTGAAGAAGTGGTAAAATAGCGCACAGGCGAGATGCATCCTGAATCCAACACTGTAACAAACATTAAAATCTAATATTAAGAATCGTGACATGCCCCAGCTTACTTAGTAAGTTATATTGATATAAAATGATTCTGTTATATTTGTATAAACTTGAAGATTGGAAAAAGTAATACCCGGCGCGTCATTTTGATACAAACTACGTAAAGGATAATGTAAAAGGATGTAGTGTAAATCATTGTATTGTGACATATGTATGTATTTTTTAATGCATTAAATTGTCATGAAAGCAATACAACTTAAACCCTTAGACAGGAACACCATACTAGAAGAGGAATATCCGTCTATGAGGGGGATAAATTATGTTTTGTTATAAAGTTCGGCAACTTTTACATTTCTACATTAAGATACCATTTTTCTAAACATCGTACACGCTTATCAGTAATATTTAATCGGGTAGCAATTCAATTTATAAGATTTATATGCTACTAGTAAAACGTAGCATAGTCACTGATAAACCTCATATTAGGGAATCAGAATGCAAACGTATTAAATCGGCGATCCTCACCTAGGTGTCGAGAATAGGGATGCAACATTGATGTTGATATTTTCAAAACATAGATTTTGTATAGACACATGAACATATTTCGTAAAAAAATGAAACATTTATAAAACATGATGTTTATTATCGATGTGCTTGATGAGTTGTTGTGAATGAAAAGAACTGATAATCACAATTTTATAAAAAGTTAAAATATGAAATAATATTGCATTATACCACTGTCAATACATGTGTTCGAATAAAGCGAACGGTGATTGTAACATCCTCATCCAGTAGACTATCTTCAGCCCAAGAAATGACCCCATTTTTCTGGCATTTCCTACGTATGCCCTACCGTACGCAGAGAGGCGGCCAACGCAAGCACTCTAGGTGTAAGGTCTCTCGCCCACGTTCCTGTACCCATTTGAGGAAGTTGTGACTCCATAAGATGACCCTGGGCGATAGTAAAAAGAATAACAGCGAAACTAAGCCTGAAAACTTTCTTTTGCCGTTTTGTCTAAATCGTAATTATAAATTAACAATCACGGCCACTCTCAAAACAAATTATCTTCCGCACGAACTTGATCGATGTTTCTAAACCAGGTTTTTTAAAGATG
>BLKR01012024.1:0-24493 GCA_011170035.1 Teleogryllus occipitalis | reverse complement strand
TCCTCATCCTCATCCCCATCCCCATCCTCATCCTCATCCTCATCCTCATCCTCCTCATCCTCATCCTCATCCTCATCCCCGTCCTCATCCTCCTCCTTCTTATCCTCCTCCTCCTTCTCCTTCTCCTCCTCCGGCTACGCCACTGGCTTGGTGGGCAGTTGCGCGAGCGGCGTCAAGTTACGTGGGGCTAGAATTAGGGCTCCGGGGCGGCGGCGCTGGCGGCGGCGGCGGCGGCGGGGCACCGGGCGTCGGACGCGCCGCGCAGCTCGTCGCTGCCGTCGTCCTCGTCGGCTCCAGCGAGCGGCGGGGGCGGCGGCGCCACCGAGAGGCGCGAGCGCATGCCCTCGGACAGCGGCGGGATGTAGCGGCGCGGGATGAGGAAGGTGGACAGGTTGAAGAGGTCCAGGAACACCTTGTAGCGGTCGCTGAGCGTCGAGCGCAGGTACTGGTAGCCCGAGGAGCCGCCCGTGCCCAGCTGCGCAGAGCCGATCATGCGCTGCACCAGCAGCACGTGGTTCGCTGCAACACAAACGCGGAGGCGCGACCGTCAGGCCAGGGTTGCCATCTCTCCTCCTTGACGTGTGTGGGTATGGATATATATATATATAGAGAGAGAGAGAGAGAGAGAGAGAGGAGATTGATAGATCGATAGATAGATAGATAGATAGATAGATAGATAGATAGATAGATAGATAGATAGATAGATAGATAGATAGATAGATAGATTGCAGCAAGTAGCTGCAAGTAGCCGTTCGTGAATGGATTTGTGAATTTTCGCTATTCTAGAAAAGCGACTGATGCAAGGTAAGCTCCCACGGAAACGTCGGAGGCCAGGGAGCTCCTGGAAATAAGCGCGTAGTGCGGGAACGACTGCATGAGTAATTATTTGTGAAGAATTAGGCTTGGGTCGCTCGTGTTTTGATCGACGCCATTACGTTGGGAGTGGATGGTAGTGACACCTAGTGGAAGAGAAGTGAACTGCGTGAACTGACGTGCGAAGTAGCTTCTTATCGCAGTAGGTAGTGAGATCTAGCGGAAGTGACGTGAACTCAGTGAACAGACGAGCGAAGTAGCTTCGTAACAAAGACACCTGGAGGCGCGTTTAGGAATTTCCCCCACGCTGGCAGCGCTATCACTATGTAACAATATGATGCTAGTGCAACCTGACGGCGCTTCAGAAGATACTCCTAGCGCCTCGCGCGGGCACTTTAAAATGGCGGAACGAGGAGAAGATTCAAATGAAGACGTTCTCCCAAAGAGAACAGATGGAAGCGCAGGGAAGCGAGCTCCCGAAGAAGCTCTACACCTGTGGAGTGACTTAAGGTCACTTGAAGAGACTGAAGATGGCATCTTCCGAGAACTTGTGAAAATAATTACCTCCATCAACGAGGTGGTGTCACCCGCTAGAAATATACACAAAACCGTGAAAGGGGACGTGACTCTAGCGCTAAGAGCAATGGATCGCCTTCAGGCCACTAGGAAGGAAATAAATTTGAAGAAACTCAATTTTCAAAAGAAATTCGGCTTTGAGACTGTAGGTACTGCAGTGTGTCATGAAACAGCATCAATAGCTCTCACAAAAGATGACAGAAGAGCAAAAGCAAAACCGACTGGAGAGGATTGGGAAGATAAACACAATTCCTTTGGAGGCGTCAAGGAAATCATGTCCTTGTCACAAGAGAACAGCGGGCCACACGCGCAAGAAGGCGGTGAAGCCGACGAGACACCGCAACAAGCAATCGCTCGGTGTAATCCTGAAGAAGATGGAGAGTTCACAGAAGTGAAGGCTAAGAAGAAGAAGGAAAAGAGCGGAGAAGCCAAGATGCAAAATAAGCGCAAAGAGGCTATCAAGGTGACCGCAAAAGAAGATACATCGTACGCGGACATTATTAAACACATGAGAAACTCGGTAAACCCGGATGAATGCGGAGCTAAAGTTGCATCATTACGGAAAACCAAGAAAGGTGAGCTACTCATCGTCCTAGAAAACGAGGGAAAAGCTGAAACCTTCAGCGAAACACTCATTGAAGTGTTGAAGGATAAAGCGGAAGTAAAAACTCTCACGAAGATGAAAAAGATAGAAATAAGAGACATGGACGAAACCACAACGGAGGAAGAGGTGGCATTGGCAATAAAAAACACCTTACCGGAGCTAAAGATGACGACACCTATCAACTGCCGTCTACAAAAAAGATACGGAGACACCTTGGCTGCAGTGGTTCTGATGGCGGAAAATGCAGCCGAAGCTCTCTTAGAAAAAGGGAAAATTAAAATTGGGTGGATCTATTGTACAATTAGGGAAAAAGAGAAATTACCCGGTGCTACAAATGTTCAGGATATGGACATATTGCGGCACGCTGCTCTGGCGTCGATAGACAAGGAGCCTGCTGGAGATGTGGAAAAAAAGGGCACAAATCTATAGACTGCCAAAATGAAGCAGAATGCGTGCTATGCAAGGAAAATGAGAAGCAAAATACGCGTCACGTACAGGGGAGTAAGGAATGCGTGTCCTATAAAGAAGAGCTTGAGAAACAGAAAAGAAAATGGAACTGAAAGCTCTACAAATTAACTTAGGAAGAGGAAAACAGGCCCAAGATTTATTAATGCAGACGGTTAACGAGAAAGATATAGATGTAATTCTAATGAGTGAATACTACAAAAAGCCGAATCATATTTCCTGGTACCAGGATACCACACGACGGGCAGCAATAGCAATTTGTAACAATAACCTTCACATCAAGAATTCCTGCGAGACTGCGGCAGGGTATGTCTGGGTGGAGACCGAAGGAATTCGCATATACAGCTGCTACTACTCGCCCAACGACACTGAAGCAATTTTTACAAAATATATAGATGAACTTGAGAAAAGCGTTAGGACCGCCACTGGAGACATCCTTATCACAGGAGACTTCAATGCCAAAGCGGCGGACTGGGGCGAATGTAGATCCGACAAAAGGGGGGATATAGTCATAGAATTCATCGCACATAACGATCTGGTTGTCCTTAATAGAGGTAAAGAATTTACTTTCAGTAGAGTGAACACTGGTTCAATTATAGACCTTTCGCTATCCACATCTAAACTCGCTGCACGGGTGAAGGATTGGAAAGTCTTGGATGAGTACACCTTGAGTGACCACCAGTATATTGAGTTTCACATAGGAAAAAGTCCGGAAATTAATAAAACTACCCAAAACGGGAGAACGGGAAAGACACCATCTTGGTTATTGAGTAAGCTAGACATATCAAAATTGACAGCCTTTCTGGAAGACCAAAAACTGCTAGATGAATTAAAATGGACGAGAAATGAAGAAAATCTTGAAGCCCAATTAAAAACCCTGAATGAGAAAATAGTAGCTGCATGTGAAGCTTCAATGCCTAAAAGAAATAAAGCTCGAAGGAAAGTCCCTGTGTACTGGTGGACGAGGGAAATAGCAACTTTAAGGAAAACGTGTCTTTGTGCTAGAAGGAAAGCAACCAGATCAAAAGGCGATCCGATACTCCAAGCACATTATAGAAGTGCTAGAAAAGAACTCAGAGTAGCAATAAAAAAACGAAAAGAAGAATGCTGGAGAGATCTAATCCTAGAAGTAGAAAATGACCCATGGGGTCTACCCTATAAAATCGTAGCAAAAAAATTAAAAATCAGACAGAATATTCCCAGATTGGATGATCCGGAATGGGTGAGTAAAATCATCGAAGATCTCTTCCCACAACAAGGCCACTGGGCAAGGGATACGTTCGACCCATGTGAAGTGACGGAAGACCAACTGTTCACAAATGTGGAATTGGAGCACGTGGGAAAGCAAATAAAAAATGGAAAAGCCCCAGGTCCTGACGGAATACCCAATGAAGTACTAAAGAAAGTTATTGACGTATACCCAAAAATCCTCTTAGACGTCTTCAATACGTGTCTGAAGAAGGGAGAGTTTCCTAAAAAATGGAAACGACAAAAATTAACCTAGCTACGTAAGGGGGATAAACCCCTGGATCAGACGTCATCTTACAGGCCCATCTGCCTTTTAGATACAAGAGGCAAACTTCTTGAAGGCCTTCTCCTCGAAAGACTTCAGAAACATATCGAAGAAATAAGAGGGCTTTCCGAGAGACAGTATGGATTCCGGAAAGGCCGCTCGACGATCGACGCCATCACCACGGTAGTGAAACTAGCGGAAAAAGGAAAAGTGACTGTGCAGGGCAAAAAGGGCTTCTGTGCCCTTGTCGCAATAGATGTCAGAAATGCTTTTAACTCAGCAAGATGGGAACACATTCTGCAAGCACTCAAGAGAAAAAACACTCCAGATTACCTTCTGAGAATGATTAGCAGTTACCTAAATGAAAGAGCAATTATATATTACTGTAAAGAAAAGACGTTGGAGAAAGAAATGACATGCGGCGTTCCACAAGGCTCGAAAATCGGCCCACTTCTGTGGAACGTTTTATACGATGACTTTCTTGAAATGCATCTACCAGAAGGAACGCTGCTAGTAGGCTTCGCTGATGATGCAATCATAGTCAGTCGGGCAGACACTGCCGAAGAACTGCAGATAGTAGTAAATGATAGCCTGGAGAGGGTCAAGAGATGGCTGGATAGCAGAGAGCTACAGATGGCAACAGAAAAAACAGAAGCCATAATCGTCACAGATAAGAGGAACTACACAAAACCGAGGATCATAGTCGCAGGCACGGAAATCACGTGGAAGACTAGCCTCAAGTACCTGGGAGTAGACATAGACTCGAAACTAAACTTCCGACTGCACGCCAAAAATGTGGCACAAAAAGGGGCAGAGATTGTAAGCGGCCTCTCAAGATTGATGCCCAATATAGGAGGACCGAAACATTTTAAAAGACGACTCCTCTCGAATGTAGTTCACGCAAAAATGCTTTACGCGGCACCGGTGTGGGCCGAGAGACTAGGAGTTCAAAAGTGGGGGAAGAAAATGGCCTCCGTTCAGAGAGCAAGCGCAATAAGAGTCACATCTGCTTACAGGACGATATCGCAGAACGCAGTGTTAGTCTTGGCGGGAATCCCTCCAGTTGACCTCTTAGCGCTCGAAAGGGCGGAAGTTTATAATATTTCGAAAACCATCACGGAACAAAAGGAAACAGAGGAAGTAAAAAAGAAAGCCAGAGAGAAGCTCATGAAGAGTTGGCAAAGACGCTGGGACAACGAAAAGACAGGGAGGTGGACTTACGAACTAATCCCTGAACTGATTAAATGGATAGAGAGGCCATACGGACAGCTGAATTATTACCTAACCCAGGTATTGAGTGGGCATGGAGACTTCAACCAATATCTCCACCGCTTCGGTCACCGACAGGATGCGATGTGTAGATACTGCCACTATCCGATAGATGACGTAAAACATACCGTTTTTGACTGCGAAACATGGCGAATAGAAAGAAAAGCACTGGAAGACCAGCTAGGTGTCCAATTAAAGCCAAACAATTTGTTGACACAAATGTTGGAAACTGAAAAAAAGTGGACACAAATTGAACAATTCATTACCAATATTATGACAAAAAAGAAGATAGAAATAACATAAGAAGACCAACATCTGGTGCAAAAGCTGCAGCTAAGACCGCCCTCTGCGAAGCAATGCCAAACGGCGGTACCGCAGGGGGAAGAAGGTCTGAACAAGGGTGGCGGTTTTAGTGGGTAAACCTTTGAGGGAGTCCCACACTACCACGAAGGAATATCGTGGTGCCTATAAAAGGTTTCCGCATTCCCATAAACAAAAAAAAGATAGATAGATAGATAGATAGATAGATAGATAGATAGATAGATAGATAGATAGATAGATAGATAGATAGACAGATAGACAGACAGATAGACAGACAGACAGACAGACAGACAGATAGACAGACAGACAGACAGACAGACAGACAGACAGACAGACAGATAGACAGACAGATAGATAGATAGATAGATAGATAGATAGATAGATAGATAGATAGACAGATACATAGATAGATAGATAGATAGATAGATAGATAGATAGATAGATAGATAGATAGATAGATAGATAGATAGATAGATAGATAGATAGATAGATAGATAGATAGATAGATAGATAGATAGATAGATAGATAGATAGATAGATAGATAGATATTTTACGTCAAAAAACAGTTAAAACTGCGTATGACGTGCTATGGGGAAAAGTGAATTGTGTGCACATTTTCAAAATTCTGTGATCCCTACACTAAGTCATATACTACTTAAATTTTGAAGAAAAAAACTCCCATGTAATAAAATCTATTTTCATGGATAAATAAGCAATAAATTTTGGTTCTTATCCATGTTGCCCTTCGGAATAATACTTCCTGCCGCAACATGGAAACGATAATTTGAATAATTGTATTTCCCACTGAATTCTAGAAGATGTGCACAGAAAATGAAGTTACATTTATGTCGAGAAGCAAAACAATGAGCCATCTCAGCATTTGCTCAATGGATCAGGGAAACTGGATGAAAAACCTGATCGAGATGGGGGTCATTGATCCGGAGGCTGTAGTACAATAGATAGATAATCAGCATGAGAAGAAAGGGAACAGGTCAAAAATGCAATGATTTTTCTTATGTTGGAAAGTTGCTCTTTAAGGCAAGGGAAATTGTACTGTGAAGAAAGTAATCACATTATAAGAGTGTTAAGACTATCATTAGTGAATTCACACAGAAAAATTGGACAGAATAATATAACATATGTGAGTATTATTTAATGTTTCCTTCCTCCTGAAAAGTGGCAAAAAATTGCTTGTTCCCTTTCTCCTCAGCAGAATTCACACACACACGCACACACACACACATATTGTGTGTATATATATATATATATATATATATATATATATATATATATATATATATATATATACACATATGCCCTTCCCTAATGGATAGGCGCGATAGTCGCGAGTGTGTGTGTCAATCGTGCTGAGGAGAAAGGGAGAAGTCATTTCACACTCATACACATCACACATACACACATACATACACACACACACACACACATAGGCTGTGGGTGTGACTGTGTGTGAATTTTACGTATATTTATATTTCAGCGGGCCTCCAAATACTGGCGTGCACCGACCTCTCCACTTGGTGATGAGCGAGTCGATGTCGGTGAGCGTGGTGAGCAGCTGGTGCGGCTGCGAGAAGCGCGGCTGGTCGCTGTACAGCGTGATGAGCACGGCGCCCTGCAGCGCGCGCAGCGAGAAGCGCCGCTCGCCGCGCGACACCAGCGCCGCGTGCGCCTCGGGGCTCAGCACGGAGCGCAGCTCGGCCGCGCGCCGCTGCCAGTCGGCCAGCGCGCGTGCGCGGCCCGCCGCCGTCGGTTGCGCCTGCGTAAAAAACACCGTCAAGCTTCTGGGCACACCTGCTGCAATGGTCGTTATGGCCGCTTCACAATAGCCCGGGAACGGGAACGCGAACGGGAACGCGAACGGGAACGCGAACGGGAACCCGAACGGGAACCGGAACGCGAACGGGAACGCGAACGGGAACGGAAACGTAAAAAAAGTTAAAAGATGGACATCACAGGCAGGCTTTCACAACACGACGGGAACGCAAAGCTTGTCGGCCAGCGCGCGCGCGGCCCGCCGCCGTCGGCTATGCCTGCGTAAAAAACACCTTCAAGCTTCTGGGCACGCTCACTGCTATGGTCGTTATGACCGCTTCACAATAGCCCAGGAACGGGAACACGAACGGGAACGCGAACGCGAACGGGAACGAGAACGTACAGAAAGTTCAAAGATGGACATCTCAGGCAGGCGTTCACAACACGACGGGAACGCGAAGCTTGTCGGCCAGCGCGCGCGCTTGCCCGCCGCCGTCGGCTGCGCCTGCGTAAAAAACACCTTCGAGCTTCTGGGCACGCCTGCTGCTATGGTCGTTAAGGCCGCTTCACAATAGCCCGGCCACAGGAACGCGAACGGGAACGTAAAGAAAGTTAAAAGATGGACATCTCAGGCAGGCGTTCACAACACGACGGGAACGCGAAGCTTGTCGGCCAGCGCGCGCGCTTGCCCGCCGCCGTCGGCTGCGCCTGCGTAAAAAACACCTTCGAGCTTCTGGGCACGCCTGCTGCTATGGTCGTAATGGCCGCTTCACAATAGCCCGGGAACGGGAACGCGAACGGGAACGCGAACGCGAACGGGGACGTAAAGAAAGTTAAAAGATGGACATCTCAGGCAGGCGTTCACAATATGACGGGAACGTGAAGCTTGTCGGCCAGCGCGCGCGGCCCGCCTCCGTCGGTTGCGCCTGCGTAAAAAACACCGTCAAGCTTCTGGGCACGCCTGCTGCTATGGTTGTTATGGCCGCTTCACAATAGCCCGGGAACGGGAATGCGAATGCGAACGGGAACGTAAAGAAAGTCTCAGGCAGGCGTTCACAATACGACGGGAACGCGAAGCTTGTCGGCCAGCGCGCGCGCGCGCCCCGCCGCCGTCAGTTGTGCCTGCGTAAAAAACACCGTCACGCTTCTGGGTACGCCTACTGCTACGGTCGTTAGTCTTGATATCAGAAGTATTTCTTACTTGTTACGAATAACGTTTGAGGGCCGGAACTCGTACACAGATTTACTCGTTTTCACACAGGTTTCCTCGTAACACAGGGTTACACAGGAAACTCGTACACGGGTTTACATTTCAACGTAGAGCATTTATTTCAAACACAAGTAAGATTGATTGATTACTAGCGATTCCGGTCGCGTCAACATCTAAGGTCATTAGTCCTGTAAGTGCAGTACAAGTTTTGTGCTCAAGAAATGGCGGTGAGCTTGCCCCGCTGGATGGCGAGATGTTTCGCCGACCTATCGTCGGTTACCGGGGTTTTCCCGAACCATGTATTTCCTACCAGCGGGGCACCGCCCCAGCCGGGATCAATTCTAAGCTTCCAACCGCGTGCCGCTGCCAGTAGGCCAACGCGCGCTCCCGCCCGGACGCCGGCGCCTGTGCCTGCGCAACACACCTTCAAGCTTCAGGGCACGCCCGCTGCTGCGGTCGTTAGTCTTACTTGAAAGAGAGTTTGTGAACATTCGAACGTTAAAGTACATATTCTGCGCATGCGCAGAAGATTGATATTGCGGTCCGCTATGACGTGCACAAACTCAAAAAAAAAAAATTTCTTAATTATTACGGATAACGTTTGAGAAAAAACTTGGACCCATTTACATTTCAACGTAGAGCATTTATTTCACACACAAGTTAGGTTGATTGATTACTAGTGATTCCGCACGCGTCAACTGCTAAGGTCATTGTTCCCTTAAATATAGTACTAGTTTTTCTTCGTGAGGTGGCAGTGAGCTTAGCCCTCTGGATGCTGAAATCCGGCGCCGACCTACAGTCGGCTAGCGGGGTTTTCGTCAACGAGGTATCTCCCACCAGCGGGCCACCGCCCCAGCCGGAATAAACTCTAAGCCTTCGGATGCACCTGCGCAACGCATGCCTTCAAGCTTCAGGGCACGCCCGCTGCTGTGGTCGTTAGTCTTATTTGATATCAGAGGTATCGTGTCCTATATTATTTCAATAGTACACATACTTTTTCGGCTCTCGCACGCAACCAATCTTTGTGAATGAGGTCTCTAAAGAAAGAACATTTTACGGAGACATGACGAATTGCATTTTAACTTTAAAACTATAAAGAATTTCTTGAAAAAAATTGCATCTAAATATACATGTCAAATGCAACCCGCAACAATCCGTCGTATTTTTATATCCATATCGTTAAATAACTTCTCAACGAAGCGTTTTAGGACATTAAAAACTAACATTTTTAGACATCTTCCTACACATTCTATTACGATTTTTTTGGTTCGACGCTTCTCGATTATGCCTCACTTGTTCAGAGCTTGTAGAATCTGCAACTGTATGTGAAGTTCAACTAATTACTTGATATGCTACGAGATTGAATTACACGGTTGTACCTCTCTTCTTGATAATAACGTTAAATAAGAATAGTTTTTTTATTTACAAGGATATATTGTATTGTTATCAATTACAAGGAGATATTTAGAACCAGTGAGGGAGGATAAGACGGTCTTGAAGAAAAAAAATACATTGCAGGCTTCATATGGAAATGGAAAAATTGCGAAGATGGTGGGGCTTAACATGTGAGAGTTCTGGCACGAGTACACTAGTATCTTACTTATTATGGTACACAAGTTTACACTTCAACGTAGGGCATTTATTTCACACACAAATAAGTTTGATTCATTCACTGATAACTAGTGATTCCGGGCGCGTCAACTTCTAAGATCATGAGCCCCGTAAGTGCAGTACTAGTTTTTTCTCGGAAGGTGGTGGTGGTCTTCCCATGCTAGATGATGCAGATCCTGCGCAGACCTACCGTCGACTAGCGGTGTTTCCCCAACCAGGTATCTCCCACCAGCGGAATGACACCCCAGTCGGAATAAGTTCAACTGCTACAAGCTCCCGACCGCTCTCCCTAAGTGTGTGTGTATGGGGTGAGGATAGGACAAGGAATGGGAAAGAAAGATTGCGCGTGGTCCATGGCTCGTTTGGTCCGGCATTCGCCTGGTATTGGTGGGAGAAATCACGGAAAACTACCGATCAGAGCAGCCGGCCTCTCGAATACTCATCCAGACAGCGGCTTATTTCGACCTAGCTATGTAGTAGTGTCGAAAATCCTGCAACAGTAGGGACTCGAACCTACGACCTCCCGGTCGGAGCCGATGCAGAGACAGCGGCGATGCTGACTCAGAGATAACTCAGCCAGTATCTGCGCACGACATCTCCACCTCACGCTCACTCAGCCCCCCCCCTTTTAGGGTTCTGTTCCTCGCAAGATTTTTGGAACTACGACACCGAAAGAAATGTAAGTCACCACACTCCAGAGGAGGTTCTAGGTTCAATTTCAGATGCTTGCAGTTCTAACCCATAAAATTGACATTACGAAAGAAACCCCTTAACCAGCTAATGCATATTGGACCACAACGTGAATGGAAATAATGCAGATGTATAATCTCCCGAGTTTAAATAAACAATTCATTTAAAACCAAATAGATGACAGCAACAACACAACAATAAAAGCGTCAATAACACTGTTCAACAGCAACATGACAAATCAAACAAATATTGCCAATTTGTATCGATTTGATACTGCGTAAATTTAAAATGATAGACAACATTACTGGCATTCATTAGCTATCGGTTTTATTTTACAAGTGCAGATTTTGGAAAAACTTGAATATAATAAATTAATGCCTGCGCAAATAGTTTTTAATATTAAGTTGCCAAGGTGCAAAAAATATTTTTCTCGCATTAACTAAGAAAAGTTATTAATTTCGGTATACCGCGTATTTCTACTAGTTTTACCTGCCTTTCGTAATGTCTTTGTTGCTATCAGGCACTTTTAATGTAACCTAACCTTTGTGTCGTAGTAATAATTATCAACGGTCAATCGGCTCCAACGGGTAATTTGAACCGCATACCGTAATGAAATATCATGTAAATGTTTGTTTCCACTGGATATTAAACATGATCCGTAGTTGCGAACTCCTTCAAACGTATTTTTTCATTTATTATTTTAACCTAACTCTATTTCATTTTTTACAAACTTATTATTGCTGTGAACCAAGTCATGCATGCATTTTGCTCTATTTTGGGACAACTACAGCATAGCTAAGCACCTAATGGCAGGGGGTGTCATCTTATTAGAATAGTACACCAAGATTCACGTGGCAATACAAGTACTGAATTATCCCTTTTCCATTAATAAATATTACATCCTGATTTACGAATATGTTTTAATGTAACTGTTTGTATTCACCTGTTTATTTCAGTTATATTTATTTCTTGTTTAATAACTTACCAAAAAACGAAAGAATTTCAATACATAGCAATATGTATAAAGATCAATAATTTTCATTTATATATAAATGTTATTCTTTTATTTACACTTTTTACTATAAAATTTAGTTTTTAAGGAAACATAATTTTCAAACAATCAAAATAATTATTGAGAAAAAAGCGAAGTAAACATAGTATAATTCGTAAGAAGTGACATGGTTCGGTTTCAGAGAGGCAGTGAGAAAAACAATTATGAAACATTTCTAATTCGAAAAATTATTTGTATGATTAATTCTAAGTTAGTATTATTATTATTATTATTATTATTATTATTATTATTATTATTATTGTTTACATTATTCGCTAAGGAAAATCACAAGAGCTTCATAAAGTGTTTATCAACGTTGTATCCTGAGAGTAAAACTGTTCATTCCGAGCTGAGACAGGAAGCGGAAGCCGCAAAGGAAATAGAAAAATGGTCGTGAAGGATGTGCTCATGCCGCCGCACGTCAAACCTCAAAGAGGACACACGTAGCTGGTCATGGAAGCTGCAAATATCGTGACGTAAAAGTTATGGACTTTTTTCCAAGAATTAGTGGGGAAAGTAGCCAGTACGTAAACGGGAAGGGAATAATCCTCGGCAGCTTGGTCTAGTGCATTTCCTGGATGAAATTTGACGTGGACATGAGTGATAACGGTATGAGGGAACGATGTTATCGCAAGAATGTTGAGTCGTAGACAATAACATGGCCTCACTTATGATTCATCATCAAACTCTTATGACTGATCCATTGAAGAATCAATGCTAACCCTGGAATCACAAGGATGGAGTCACTTGTGACCCCAGTGTGAAATTATCACTTTTAAAAACTTACAGCCTTGAATAGCGCTGCCTTGCAGTCATTGCATCTTACATTCAAGTCATTCTGCTTCCGCCACGACAATCGACTTGTGTATCTTTTCTCCCCACGTGATTCTATAACAGGTAATATAAAATAAAATGTAATTGGGGTAATATTTGACCCACCTTGCAATCAATATCATAGATTTTTTCTAACTTGTGAGTGTGTTTGTGCTGATGGTTTTCGTTTATTTTCTGTTAGATGTCAATGACTGCAACATAAGATAACCATTTGTAAGAATAGCGTGGAAGAATGAGTTTTATTTATTCTTTGCCCCTTGTAGTTTTATGTCAAAGTTTCGTGGCAGTTTGAAAGTCAGATTAGCTATATTCATAATTTTCTTGTTTCTTTATATTTGTAACTTTGTATCAAGCTTTCAAGAGTTTTATTTCTGAAGTTATTTTGTATCCTAACAGCACCAAATATTATATCTTATAGGTTCATCTGTGCGGAATAGTAGCTTAGTTTGGAAGTTGAACGATATATAGTTTATATATTTTCTTCTACAGTTTATGGTACGACAAATGATGAATTAATAATCTTTCTTGACCATAAAAAAGAAATTTCATCGTTCTTTGTTGAATATTAAATCTGAAAAAAGGAAGAATAGGGGTCAGCTGTGACCCCGCCTTGTAGTAAGTATTCGTTGAAATGAGCATTGTGAATCCGGGGTAAAAACACTAGGTATGTTATTATAAATGCTAATAATATTTTTCTATTCTCGCGTGATAAACATCAATAAACAGTGTGTCAAGCCGATCCGGATAACGGAGATCACTAAGGCAGTAGTACCGCGGCAATCTCAGATGGAACGATCGCAGGTTCTAGTCCGGTCTCAGGAATGATTGTGTGTTTGTGTCGGTCATTGTCTGTCTGTCATTGTTTGTGTCTGTCTGTCATATGTTTGTCATTGTCCCATCACCCTTCATCATCATCATCTCATGTTTCATTCCCCTCAGGTCTGGGGTGTAAAAATGGATTCGACCTAAAAGTGCTTATCTCCTCCAAAACAAACGCTCACATGTACTTGCCCACGGAAGAATATGACTGAACCCCGGTGGGTTCAGGTGATAAGTTCACGAAGGCCAATTCGCGGCCAACAAAATAACAAAAAACAGTGTGTCAGTACCCAACTCACCACCCACTTCTTGCCCGCCCAGACTTACTCTTGTCTTACCTTCCATCTTACCACCCGTCTCTTATCTCCCGAATTGTTCCCTCCGCCTCAGCCTTCTCCTACTTGCCCCATGTGTCAACACCTGCCGTGCATCTATCACGCACTTGTCCTTTACCAGAGGGAATTCACCCCCGGGGTGGGTACCGAGGCACTACCCTCTATCCACACCTCCTGCAGACCTTCTGTAAAAGTACGCCTTTGGGCTGGTATCTGGGTTTCGCCAGAACGCAGTTTACCCTCACGACAACCTCCCCATTAGATGGGTCGGGCCGCCCTGCTAACTCAGAGGTCCTAGCTATCCAGGCTAGTACCGGAGTCAAAACAATGCGCTACTCACATGTGCTGGGAACAAGTTCCCTCTTCTTAGTTTTCCCACCGGAATTCTATACGTAGGATCCAGAGAACTCCGAAAAGCATCCTTCACCCAAGCCACCTCACGAGGGAAAACATGCACTACACTTTTGCGACTAATTCCCTTTCCAGTTATCGCGCCCGGAATCACTACTCAATCACCGGGAGCGGTGTCTCAGTGCGTCAACTGATGTCACTGCAGTGCCTCTGACCAAAAGGCCTTAGCTTTTCAGCTACGTCGAATTCAGTCGCGGTCTGAAGGAGAATCCTAGCGGCCGGCTGCTCTGATCGGTAGTTTTCCGTGCTTTCTCCGATCAACACCAGGCGAATGCCGGAGCAGTATCCTACAAACAGGCAAGGGACCGCGCGCGATCTTTCCTTCCTCTTCCTTATCCTATCTTCACTACTTACACACACACTTACGCTGACATGCACTACACTACCACATCTTCGGGGAGACCGGTCGAGGACTTAGAACTTGTCCCAGCTGGGACGGTGCCCCACTGGTGGGAGATACTTGGTTGGGGAAACCCTGGTAGCCGACGCTAGGTCGGTGCCGGATCTCACCATCCAGGGGTAAGACCATTGCCATATCCCGAGAAAAAGCATGCACTATACTTACGGGGGAAATGACTAGTAGGTGACGCGCCCGAACAAAGCTCACTAACAATCAATCAATCAAGCTGATTAACACCAGGCAAATGCCTGAGAAGTACTGTCATAATCGGGCCACGGGCCGGGCGCGATTTTTCCTTCCCATTCCTTGTCCTATTCTCACCTCTTGCACACACACACACACACACACACACACACACACTTACACTAATATGCACTACACTAACACACATGTCTGGAGACTCGTCGGGAGCTTAGAGTTTGTCCCGGCTGGGGTAGTGCCCCGCTGGTGGGAGATATCTGGTTGAGGAAAAATCTAGCCGGCGTGTAGGTCGGGCTGGATGTCACCATCCAGCAGGTGAAGATCATCGCCACCTCCCGATGAAAAAAAAAAGCACAACACTTAAGGGTCTAATGACCTCAGTAGTTGACGCGCTCGAAATCACTAACAATCGATCAATCAACTATTCAATCACGAGACGAACTGCCAAAACAGCTGTCGCGTCCGGAAGCCCAAACCGGGAGCGGTAGCTCAGTGCATCAACTGATGTCACTGCAACGCCTCTGATCGGGAGGTCCTAGGTTCCCACTCCCCACGGCGGCAGGATTTTCGACACTTGCTTTTCAGCTAGGTCGAATTCAGTCGCTGTCTGGAGGAGAATTCTAGCGGCCGGCTGCTCTGATCGGTAGTTTTCCGTGGTTTCTCCGATCAACACCAGGCGAATGCCGAGCAGTACCTTACCAAACGGGCCACGGACCGCGCGCGATCTGTCCTTCCTCTTCCTTGTCCTATCCTCTCCTCTTACACATACACTTACACTAACATGCACTACACTACCACATATTGTGGGAGACCGGTCGGGAGCTTAGAGCTTGTCCCGGCTAGGGCGGTGACCCGCTGGTGGGAGAGTCCTGGTTAGGGGGAAACACCACTAACCGACGGTAGGTCGGCGCTGGATCTCGCCATCCAGCGGGGAAATATCACTGCGCATATTCCGAGAAAAAACATGCACTACACTAACGGGACTAATGACCAAAGCAGTTGACGTGCCCGGAAACACGAAAAAAATCAAATCAAATAGGAATCACTAACAATCAATCAACTGTTCAATCAACGAGTCTAACAGCCAATAAGCTCAAAGGAATGAACCAATGAAAGCGAGCGTACCTCGGCGTCGCGGCGCTGGTCCTCGAGCATGGTCTGCACGGCGGCGCGGTAGCGGCCCCAGAAGTCGAAGTCGTGCGCCTCGAGGCCCGGCGTGCGCTCCAGCCAGCGCTGCACCAGCTCGGCCAGCGCGGGCTCCCGCTCCGACCGCTCGATGGCCTCCACCGCCGCCGCGTCGCCGCCGAACACCGCCGCGTAGTTCTGGTTGTACTTGACGCGGTGCTCCTGCGTACCAACACAGCTACTCTCAAACATTTACATTAGACCAGGCACGTCAAACCGTGCCGGCACGAGCTACGTGCCTTCCTGGGGAGCCCGGCGGCGCTCCTACAGGTACGGGCCACTTCCCTTAAGCCCGCACTCATTTCCCCTTAAAATCCTGAAAGGGATGACCATTCGCAAACTAAACATTAGTAAGGGGTGACATTTGCCAGAATTTTTCTATCAAATAACCGAGAAAAAATTGGTTCGATGGCCTCCACTGCTGCCGCGTCGCCGCCGAACACCGCCGCGTAGTTCTGGTTGTACTTGACGCGGTACTCCTGCGTACCGACACAGCTACTCTCAAACACTTCGTACTCAAAAACTTCGTACTCTCAAACACTTACATTAGACCAGGCACGTCAAACAGTGCCCGTACGAGCTACTTGCTCGCCTGCGGAGCCCGGCGCTCCTATGGGCACGGGCAACTTCCCCTCATTCCGAACTCATTTCCCCTTGAAATCCAGAAAGGGGTGGACATGTGCAAGCTGATGTGGCGTGAGGCGGTAAATAGTGGGTTCATACGAAAATGCTTGCCATATATTTTCTATCAATAACCGAGCTGACGTGTAGATCAGCATAGGATATGACGTTACATCCGGGAGATACATCACGTCTACAAGGAAATAACATTCGTTTCTTTTATGAAACTAATTACGTTAGCGGGGAAGTTAAAGCGAAATCAATATTCACTAATTCATACATTATATCCGTAAGTAGACAAAAGGGATTTCCCTGCATTGAACCTTCTCTGTACAGGGGCACCGAATCATTTTTTTAAAATATTTTATATTATTTAAAATGTAAAAAATATTTGAATTTTTTTTCGTTTCAAAGGTCGATTAAATTACCTGAGCACTTTGTCGATTGCGACAGACTCAGAAAAAAGGCGTGAATGTTACTTCAAAACTGCGGAAATTGTATCTCAGTTCTTGTACTAACTGTTCACGTGAGTGCAGAAGTGTTATATGAAGAATAGACTTGATGTAGTAAGCGTATGCATTGAAGCCAACTATTCTGTAATAAAAACTTTTTGGTATTTATTGAAAGAAGTTATTGGCAAGTTGTAGTTTAGTAAAAAGGACCTCGTTCTTCCGACAGTCAAATTATATTATTTTTTATTTTACAAATTCTTTGCCTCGTATTGTTTTGGAGCGTAAATGACCACATCAACAGACAAATTAAAAATGTGTTTTATATTTTAGTATGGACATTAGATTCTTCATGGACTGTGGTGTTCTACAATATCTACTACTGGGTAAAATCTAATGTCCATGTAACATATGAAACATTATATTTGTGATTTGTATGTTGGTGAGGCCAACCACGCTCCGAAACGACATGAAATAAAGAATCTGTTAGATAAAAAACTTTCTGTGTTCAACTTTAAGCAGTGGTGGCTCGTACACGTTTCTTATGGGGAACGAAAATGCGTGGTTAGGTGGAAGAGCGGGCCTGATGGCCCGAGTCTCGCCACATAAATAAAGTCATTATTATTATTATTATTATTATTATTATTATTATTATTATTATTATTATTATTATTATTATTATTAACGAAAGAAATCAGTTGCATGAACAAATAAAATAAAATAAAATGGATTCCATGCGTCAACTTGGGATGGGGTAAGAGAAACAGGTTTTCCCTTGAACCCGGGCTTCTGCCAGCTCAGTGTCAGATTGCAACATTCACTAACCTCTGCCCACGTCCTTGCCCTTGCACGAGTGCGACTGACTCACGTGTGGCCGGAAAGAAGCAACCAGTCACGTGTTGATTTACTTGAAAAAGACGTTTTTTTAAATTTATTTTCTGCCTGTTCGGCATAATATTCCTTTTAGGGGTTTTAATATACATTTTATTCATACACACAATTCTGACCTATCGGTCTTCGAGGAGAGCCACACTGCTACCTCGTAAACAAATTCTGCAGTGCAGTAATTCAGAAAAAAAATTTTGAAGTTTTATATTTATGAAACGATTTCGGCAGCAGGACTTGTTAATGGGGGGAGTGGATTGATTCTAATTTACTGTGATTTAAGAGAGGTTTTGGGATATCTGGAGATAATGCGGGTTTGGAATGGAATCATTTTTGCCTAGATTAAACATTTGTGCACTTGTACAAGACGGAAGAAGGATGAAAATGTGTTGTTAATCTGTTGAATGTATTCATAAATAGGAGGTATTTTTATCTCTCTGTGTATTTGCTTATTTGAAATAAACCACGGGGCTTGTACGGCTTTTCTTAAATATTTGTTTAGAATTATTTGTAGTGTTTTTTCAGATGTGTGTTTGCTATATTGTTTCAAATTTGACAGGCGTAAATTAATGAGGAACGTATTATCGTCTTAAAGATGTATAATGCCCATTCCAGAGGAAGCGATGTCTTGTTATTTATTATGGGGTAAAGTTTGTTGGTTTCTGCATATGTTTTGTTCGTTATTTCTTCCATGCGATTTTTCCACGTTAATTTTGGAGACGTCTCAATGTAGAAGTTTAAGGGAAATTTCATCGGACGCAGAAAGTCTCAATTTAAAAAGGTTTCTCTTCTGGCAGCAGGGGCGCTAAAAGAAGTGGACGATTTGACGAAATCTTCCTCTTCAAAGTGATTTATTTTTTGAGTCAATTTCATCACATTATCATATCATCGTCATCATCATCATCATCATCATATTATCATAAACCAAACGATTATACACACTTCCTAAGACATCCCAATAAATATCTATTTGATAATTACACGCACAATAAGAAATATATAAGGAAGACTTTCCTCCCATCCCTTTCCTAGGAAACCACTATCTCAGGTAATAACTACAACTTGCGGGCATTGTAAGAGAAAGGAATCTCACATCTTGTTCCTTCAGCTCGTATCAACATAATAACCTCTCCACAACAAACCTGTATGATCTAAGAAATTCATTTTTCTTAAGTATTTCTTATCATCAAAGAATTCGCATGAAATGTAAAATATGTCAATTTCAAAACACGCAACCTAGCTATCTGTTTAGTAATATGGAGTGTTTAATTTACGCTATCCTAAAAATTCCATTATTTATTGAACTTGATATATCTCATCACATAAAAATATACAACAATCTCAACCTATTAAACATCTTTCAATTAAGCTATTTTAACCTCGCAATGTAAGAGAAAATTATTTTGCAACCGAGATGCCTTTAATTCCTTAATCTTATTGTTTAATTATGTTTAAATTCCAATTTTTTATTTCCTTTCTTTAAATATTCAAAATATTTCATTATTCCGTTAAAAATTTACCAATATTAATAATTTTACTACGTAATTGCAATAATAATTGAAATTGACTTAGCTTATCTTCCATAACTTGTTTAATTGCAATGCATCTAGTTCTCACCTGCCGTACGCCTAACTTGTTTTCCAGAAGTCGAAATTGTAGGCTCTGGAAACCTGAAGCTGGAGAAAGGTGAATGCGGAACTCCATGAAGTCCAGTGGAGTCATGGTCTCCAGGATCATCACTTGGTCCACCAAGAGCTGGAACAGCGTGCAAGCCAACATGCAATTTTACTTTGGAAATGTTTTAATACCCACATATCATTACTTCTAACTATTCATGCTCTTCAAAAGCTAATTGTAAAATGTTGCAAAATAGTATTGGCATTTCTATAATAAAAAACTATAGTAGCATCAAGGAGTTACCGGGAGCGGTAGCTCAGTGCATCAACTGACGTCATTAGGGGGAAACCCCGATAGTCGGCGGTAGGTCGGCGCCGGATCTCGTCATCCCGGAGGAAGATCACCGCCATCTCCCAAGGAAAAAAAACATGCACTACACTTACGGGACTACTGACCTAAGCTGTTGGCGCGACCGGAATAACTAACAACCAACCAACCGACAAGGAGTAATGCATTAAATTTACTCTGGTCATGCTTAAATGACAGGACACAAATAGTAAAATTAAACGACAAAATACATGAACCTACACGCATAACTATGAGATTAGCTTATCAGACACTTCTGGGACCTATATTATTTTTAACATATATTAACGATTACTAGAATATCATACTTAAAAGAATAATGGGTCTCTGCATTGCTTAGCTGATGATACCGTCGTAATTTATATTGGTAGATCATGAACTGAAACCTGCAGGAACGCTAATCGCGACCTAAAAGAGATCAAGAATTGGCTTGACGCAAAATTATCACTAAACATTCCTAAATCCATTTTTCTCTCTTGCATTTTAACATCTAAGAACAACAGCAAAATAAAAATAATCTCCCAATAAAAATACACGATGCAAATTACCTTGTTATAGATAAACGTCACGGCCCAACTTTACAGAAAACCTATTACGTTATTATTTAGGTATTTCCCTTAACCAACATTTAAAATGGAACATGCACATTTATTTTCTTTGTTTTAGATTACGTCAGACAATTTAGAATGTATGATCTTGCCTGTCTGCTGCTCTAGCTCTATTTCGCCTTATTTCAATCAGTTTATAAGTGTAGTTTAATTGTCTGAGGATGTGTGCCTGAATATTTCTTGGTAGTCTTAAAATTGCTCCAAAAACGTATTATAAAAATTTGTCTAAGAAAATCTAGTGACTATCCAACTAACCTCCTATTCACAGATTTCCGTGTTTTAAGCATAAAGAAAATTACTGTAATAATTTACTAAATTACTCGTATATTCACAAAACCAAACAAAAATTTGTAATACGATCTTACAAAATCCTTAGAACCGGGTACAATCATAGTGCTAATTTTGGCCCTAGACTATACAAGAGTATTAAAGAAAAATACCCACACCTTCCCACTCCGAACTTAAAAAAATTAAATTAAAAATTAAACACATAATATAAAAAGGTATTTTTAGTTGGTCTGATTTACTATCCTTCACACTTTCTACAAATTCAGGTTGTTACTATATTGTTAATTATTAGATACTACGCGCAGATACTACATTTTCAAAGGTCTAAAAGAAATGTTTGATTACCAGTGCACACACGATTCCTTTTCTACAGAAATTGAAATAAAATCAACGAACAATGAAAGCCAAGGAATAGAATATTAAAACACACAAATATTTATTGTTCATTAATATCTAATGACTACCTTTTCATGAAAGTTAAAAGTTTACTGAGCCTTCCATATCTTCGTTTTGCGGATTTTTTCAATAGTGACACTACACAAATAACTTCACTAAAAAGATTTCGTTTGATGTAGAAACACTTTCAGATCATTTAATATTTAGAATTTAACAATTCTTTATTTATTTCTAGATCAGTTTAAAAATGTTGAGAGAAAACCAGAGGTAATTGAAAAACTGTCACATTTTCGAGAAAACTCAAATATTTTCGAATACCAACCCTGAATTTGTATGCAGACAGCCGTTATTGACGGCTTTCGAAGGGTATTTTTATGGCCATGCATTCCCTTCTAGAGGGGTAGTAGGACACGTAGAAACTGTTTAATCTTGCATGACTCTGCACTAATCGCAGCTGTGAGAACTGGAGCAATCGCCTGTTCTTATCGTCTTTGCATCATCACTTGCAGCAACTAGTGGATCAAAAGAGGTTTCAAAGCATTTCGAAAGACAAAAAGTGAACATTGTACTATAGGAATTTTTTTCTCTCCCGAATATAATACATTTGTCGACAGACAAATTTAATCGATTTTAATATAAAATTCATTGTATACGCAGGTAACGTACGTGACATCAAGTTTACATCAGCGCATATGCAAGTGTCTTTTTTTCATTTTCCTGTTAAGAAAATATTTTACAAATATTTTTTACATCAGAGCTTAATTTTTAATCAACTTAACACTGTGTAGAACTCAACAAATTTTATTAATGTAGTTGTTGAAATTTCGTATTAAAGTAGACTCCGTGTTTCAAGGGGATGTATATTAGGGTAGCTCCGTAGATGGAAGAATTTTTCAATAAGTAGCTGAATATATCCAGACGCGAGTAGGTGTTTCATACGAAACACAGATAGCGAAAGTCCCCACCGCGTAGTAATTTTGTGCGAATATTAAGTCCTAGTAGTAGCAAATCGTTCAAGACATTCTGTAACATTTTTAGTTTAGGCAAGGACACCAAACATTAAAATATCTCGGGATAAACTTCGACACAAGGCTCAACTGGAAAACACACATAACACTAAAGCAACAAGAAGCAAAAAAATTAGCTTAACTAAAACCCATTATCAACTCCACAAGCTGTCTATCCCTAACAAATGCCGTTACATTTTACAAAGCAATAATCGGACCATTAATGCTGTACGCACGTCCCATATGGACCAATGCACCTATTTCTAACAACAATAAATTTCAAATTGTACAAAATAGATTCCTCAGATTAGTAACACATGCCTCTTGGTTCAACTCAAATGCCCAACTTCATACAGAACTGAATATATTACCGATCATTAAACACACCTTTCCAATAATTTTTACTCCAACTACATACAATAAACCGAGCAGTCCACTACAACCTGTCCTTTTTCAATGACTTCCCTACTAGAATCAACAACAGATTCCCATTCGAAGCGTTCTTGAACATTTTTTCAATTAATTGTTTTTATTAGGGTCTTTTTTGTTTCCTACACCACTAGTAATGCAGTTTAGTGTTAAGTTTAGTATAAGTTATAATGTAAGCCAGCAAAAGCACATAAAAGAATAATTGTTACTGAACTGTGTTATTTCCAGTCAAAAAATAAATTAAATAAAACAAACGCATCGCGATCGCGTCATACCAATAACCGCCGGAGAACTTCCCGGTCAGTAATCGATAATAACAGAGAACGGCACAAGTGTCAATCAAAATTTCAGGACATGGCTCCTTGAAGGTTTCTTTCTACGCGGTACACCTCAAGTTATATACAGGATGAGTCACATAATTTTTGCACCTTCCGTAATTTTTGAACAGTTGAAGTTATTGCAATAACGTTTTCACGGAAGCGCGTGAGGAAATGGGGATAATTCATTTATGTATTCGCTTCCATTTTATTATTTGTATTTTACAAGATATTGTCATAACTTTGGTTGTTTTTTTTCAAATGGATATGTACATATATTTTAGCCTATCATGACGAGCGTAAAAACACGAATCCAATGACATACCTATTGTCATAAGTTAGATACATACTTTTTAAGTAATTTTGATTTTTTTGCGACTTGTATTTAACGGATATTTTGAATGTAACAGTTCACCACCCAAGGTCACGCAGCGCACTACCTGCTAATGCCCGCTCATATCCTTAAATATTACTCGCAGAAAATAAAAATTACTCAAAAACATTATCTAACATGTGACAATAAGTATATCATTTGATTTGTCTTATTAATATCGTCAAGTTAGGCTTAGAAAATATACATAGTTTTAATTGAAATAAGGAAAGTTACCTCAGTATTTCTTAAAATACAAGTGATAAAATGGAAATGAATATATGTATAAACTAGCACCATTCCCTCATGCACTTCTGTGAAAACTGCATTGCAATAACATTGCTGCGTTCAAGCCGGGATCAACTGATGTCACTGCAACACCTCTGACCGGGAGGTCCTAGGTTCGAGTCCCGACGGCGACAGGATTTTAGACACTAGCTTGTTAGCTACGTCGAATTCAATCACTGTCTGGAGGAGAATTGTAGCGGCCGGCTGCTCTGATCGCTAGTTTTTCGTGTTTTTTCTGATCAATACCAGGCTAATGCCGGAGTAGTACCCTATCAAAGGGGCCACGGACCGCGCGCGACCTTCCCTTCTTCCTTGTTCTATCCTCACCCCTTACACACACTTGCACTAACATGAACTACACTACCACACGTGACTGGATACCGTTCGGGAGCTTATAGCTTGTCCCGGCTGGGGCGGTGCCCCGCTGGTGGGAGATATTTGGTTAGGGAAAAACACGCTAGTCGACAGTAGATCGGCGTCGAATCTCGCAATCCAGTGGGGGAAGAGCTCTCCCGCCTTCCGACGAAAAACGTGCACTTAACTTACGGGACCAATGACCTTAGGCGTTGACGCACGCGGAATCACTAACAATCGATCAATCATCTATTATGACCGTGAGCCGCCCAATTGTGTTGTTTCTGTTTTAGCACGCCCAATGGGCGAAACGGAGCTAGTGGAGTGCCTACGGCTGCGCCACGCCCCTCGCAGGTCGCGGCCGTGGCCCGGGGCGATAGGCGCTTGGGGGCGCGGGCTCGGGGGCTGGCGCGCATTGG